>MUZC01001490.1:871850-921697 GCA_002072015.1 Radix auricularia
TTTGCCGTGATGTTTGCCATTAGTCCACTGCCACTAGTCTATTGCCGTGATGTTTGCCATTAGCCCTCTGCCACTAGTCTATTGCCGTGATGTTTGCCATTAGCCCTCTGCCACTAGTCTATTGCCGTGATGTTTGCCATTAGTCCACTGCCACTAATTCTATTGCCCTGATCTTTGCCTGCCTCCAATAGCCATCAGTCTATTGTCCTGATCTTTGCCTGTCTTTTCTTGCCATCAGTCTATTGCCCTGATCTTTTCCTGTTTCTCTTGCCATCGGTCTATTGCCCTGATCTTTGCCTGCCTCCACTTGCCATCAGTCTATTGACATGAACATTGCCTTTTTACAAATGTCACCAGTCTATTGCCCAGATCTTTGCCTGCTTCCACATGCCATCAGTCTATTGCCCTGATCTTTGCCCGTCTTCTCTGCCACCAGTCTATTGCCCTGATCTTTGCCTATCTTCTCTTGCCATCAGTCTATTGCCCTGATCTTTGCCTGTCTTCTCTTGCCATCAGTCTATTGCCCTGAATTTTGCCTGTCTTCTCTTGCCATCGGTCTATTTCCCTGATCTTTTCCTCTATTCTCTTGCCACCAGTCTATTGCCCTGATCTTTGCATGTCTTCTCTTGCCATCAGTCTATTGCCCTGATCTTTGCCTGTCTTCTCTTGCCATCAGTCTATTGCCCTGATCTTTGCCTGTCTTCTCTTGCCATCGGTCTATTTCCCTGATCTTTTCCTCTATTCTCTTGCCACCAGTCTATTGCCCTGATCTTTGCATGTCTTTTCTTGCCATCAGTCTATTGCCCTGATTTTTGCCTGTCTTCTGTTGCCATCAGTCTATTGCCCTGATCTTTGCATGTCTTCTCTTGCTATCAGTCTATTGCCCTGATCATTGCCTGTCTTCTCTTGCCACCAGTCTATTGCCCTGATCTTTGCCTGTCTTCTCTTGCCATCAGTCTATTGCCCTGATCTTTACCTGTCTCCACTTGCCACCAGTCTATCGCTCTTATCTATGCCAGTTTATTATCTCAGTTTTTTGTATCAGATCTGTACTCATCTCTCTCTCTCTCTCTCTCTTCATTAATCTTCTCTTCATCAACGGCCTCTAGCCCAGCTCTATAAGACACCATAAGTCGGCTTTATTTATTTGTTGGGCCTTTAATTACTTTAGAAGTTACGATTTTAAAATAAATTTATTTGACTTGAAAAAAAAACCAAACAATTTTAAAACTTTTATGCAGGCATTTTATCACCGGCATATTAAAAAAATATGCTTGTTCGTTTAATTTACATTAGTTTTAGTAAATTTTTTTGGTTATTTTTTAAAGACCAAATTAAAATCTTTAAGAAAACATGAAGATAATGTTACCACCTGTAAATGTCCAACAGGAATTGTACCTGACGCATCCAACTTTCTAATCGACACCATTGATAGCCCAGAATTCCAATATCTAAAAATCAATTGCTCGTTCCATGGAGAAGTCGTTGGTGACGATATCGAATACAACTGGGTCAGAAAAACTAATCAGTTTGAACAACTTAGCAGTGAGAGTGATCGAGTGTACCCGGATCTCAGAGGTATTTTACAGTATTTTTATTTTCTTCAAAACTCTTGACTAGAAATATTGACCTGTATCTTACATGAGTTTCCTCTTCCGTAAACTTTGGGCTGTGCTTTTTTCTCTCATGCTGTCGAGGTCTTCTGTCTTTTGAGATCTTAATTTTTTTTTTTAAAAATGAAGTGAGCAACGAAAATAAAGAAGAAATAAACTTTACAAAGTGAACATTTAAAAGTAATCCATTCCGCTGATTAAATTGTGTACGTCTGACCAACGGTACTCTTCTCCAACACTGCCAGCGACTTGGGCTTCTTCAACAACAAAAAAGGGTCCATATTAATGGTTCCCAGAGAAGTTCAAGGTTATCTCGTCTGCGTGCAGGCCCTATGCCATGCCCTATGTCTGCTACATCCTCTTCCTAGGAAGAGTGCAAAGTCGAAATACTTAGTAATATTTTGCCTGATGATGCGTCCTCGCGTGAATAATGAGCCAGCAAATGTCACAGTAAAACTCTCTGTTGAAACCGAGGATGCATATTCACTTGTAGATGAGGTAGCAGGACCACATTCTCTTATATATGTGGTTGGTGGACCACATTTTACTGGATTTTATTGAATAAATTACAAATTCCTGTAAAGATGGGTCAAAGAACTGACTTAAGACATACAATTTTAAAACTCCTACTTTCCTCAACACCTACCGTTATTAAAATGCTGGGAATGGATGGACACAGAACGAAGTCGATTGAATTGAGATATTTGAAACATCTGAACAAAAGTTTTAGAAAAGAATTTCACTTATAAATGAGCAAATATGACAAGAAAAGAAATATTTAAGAAAATTTTAGACTTTTGTAATACTTGAGCTATTCGGCATCTTTCCATCTCTCGAGACGATGGTGCATGACCGTTGGGTTGCTTTGCATTTTCTCAAGTGACTGGGCTGTCCTAGCCTTGAGTGACAGTCTTAACCACAGTTTTTAAACACGAGTTCTGTGATTCCAAATGTTTGGGCTTTTCTCCTAGCTCTTCTGTCTACAGCCTCCTCCATTCTTCGCTCCTCGGCTAATATGACGCCCTCTTCGACAACTATGCGCCACGTAGATCAGTCTTCTGCCTTACACTCCCAGTCACTTATATGTATTTTGGCTGCTTTCATGTCCCTTTGATTGACATCTTTAGATCGCAAGCGTGGGCGACCTGTTTTCCTCTTTCTTGAAGCAAGTTCACCATATAAAAGGTACTTCAGGATGCGGCCGGGGCTCATTTTTAACATGTCCTCGCCACCTCAGGCGTCTTTCGCTAAGAATTGAGAACATTCTTTTGGTATTGGCACACGTTAGGACCTCACTTTTAAGCACCTTGTCTTGCCATTTAATACCAAGGATGCGACGCAGGCTTATCAAATGGAAGCTATTAAGTTTTCACTCAAGGGATGTATAAGTGGTCCATGTATCGCTCCCATAAAGTAGTGTATTTATGACACAGGCTCGATAGACGCATAGTTTGATTTTCTCCGTTAGTTTGGTGTTTTTCCAGACCCGCTTATTTAGTTTAGCAATTGTGGCAGCTGCCTTGCCAATTCTGCTGTTTATTTCTTCTTCAATGGTCAGTGTATTGGAGACCTTAAACCCCAAGTAGGTGAAGCTGTCCACAACCTCCAAGTTTTCATTATCGATATTTATGATAGGAGGATGTCGAGTGTCTTGGGCCATAATGTTTGTCGTTTTCAAGCTTATTTAAAGACCAAATTCTTTGCAGGCATTGTAGAAGCTTGACACGAGTTGTTGCAAACCAGTTTCTGTATGTGCTGTTAGTGCCGCATCATCCGCAAATAGTAGCGCACGAAATAGGACATCTGTCGTTTTTGTCTTGGCTCGGAGGAGGGCAGTGTTGAAAAGTCCTCCATCAGCTCTAGTATTACCAGATTCCCTCACTGCTATCCTTGAATGCGTATCGAAGAAGAACAGAGAATATTGCGAACAGAATGGGTGCGAATACACAACCTTGTTTAATTCCGCTGCTGACTGAAAAGGCTTCTGACTTAGTTCCATCGAACTGCACTGTGCCCTGCATATCTTCATGGAACTGTCTGATTATGGCAGGTGAGGAGGACAGCAGATTTTTGCCAGTATTTGAAATAACCCGTTTCGACTGACGTTATCGAAGGCTTTTGTAAGGTCCACAAAGGCAATGTATAGTGGCATCTGCTGCTCTCTGCGTTTTTCCTGGCGCTGTCGTATGGAGAACACCATGTCTATGGTAGACCGACCGGACCGGAACCGCACTGAGATTCTGGATAGACATGGGATCCTAAGCTCTGTAAACGTGCTAGAATGACACAGGCAAAGACCTTTCCTACAATACTAAGGAGTGAGATGCCGCGATAATTATTTCAATCACTCCTATCACCTTTGTTTTTATATAGTGTCACTATTTTTGCATCCTTTCGGTCTTTGGGGATGTAGCCCTGTTCCCAGCAGAGGGACAGAATCTCATGCAATGCTTTTAGTAAAGCTGACTTGACACTTTTTTAGAGCATCTTTTTGTATTCCATAATTCTCAGACGCCTTTCCACAAGCAAGGCAGGCAATTGCTTTGCTCATCTCTTCATGTTTGGGCACGACATCAAGTTCTTGCATGAGTGGCAATTCTGGAATGTCATCTAGAGTGTTGCTGGAGATTCTGGTAACTGTTGAATACTATTCCAGATAATGCTCAGCCCATCGATTTAGCTGTGCTGCCTGGTCTTGGATTATTTCTCCACTTTTGGACTTTAGGGGAGCAACTTCGGACGTTAAGGGACCAGTTGCCTTTTTTTGGAACATTACTTTAGCATTGTATACTGAAACAGAGCTTAAGCCAGTAGGTATTGACACATTTACGTGCAACTTTTTGGGCAAGTGACTTGGCTGTTTTTAAGGCATGCAACCTGTCGGGTGTAGGCTTTTCCTTGTAAGCCATAAGAGCTTTCCCCCTGGCTTCAGTTGCAGGATTCATCTCGTCCCAATTTTCATCAAACCAGTCCGTGTTTTTGTGAGATTTTTTGCCAAAGGCTTGTATTGCGGATGTATAGATTGTGTCTCTGAGATGCGTCTATTTGGAATCAATGGTGACGCATGGGGACGTCTTTGAGAGACCTTCCTTCAACTTGTCTGTGTACAGCTGCGTTACTGCAGGGTCTTTCATGCAGATGGCATTGTTGCGTGGACTTCCCTTTACATTGGCGTTGAACGAGTTTTTCCTCATTATTCGTACCTAGCTGGTGACAAGTGAGTGATCCGTGTCACAGTCGGCACTGTGATAGTTGCGAGTGAGTAGGACGCTAGCTAGTTGTGCACACCTGGTGATGATGACGTCAGCTATTGCCATTGTTGAGATCGAGGATGTCTCCAAGATACTTGATGTATATGATACTTGAGCTAAGTTTTTAAATATCAGTGAGCGTGACGTACATGCCTGGCTTGAGTGGATAATTGTAATAATAATTAATACCTCAAACTACTGTCTTATTTCATCAAACTAAGGTCTTATTTTATCAAACTAATGTATTATTTCATCAGACTAATGTCTTATTTATTTAAAATCATGTCTTATTTCACCAGACTAATGTCTTATTTCATCAAACTGTCTTATTGCATCAAACTAATGTCTTATTTCATCAAACTAATGTCTTACTAATGTCTTATTTCATCAAACTAATGTCTTTTTTCATCAAACTAATGTCTTATTTCATCAAACTAATGTCTTACTAATGTCTTATTTCATCAAACTACTGTCTTATTTCATCAAACCAATGTCCTATTTCATCAAACTAATGTCATCGACATTTCAGGGAATCTCCACTTCACACCGGTTCTCGCAATAGACCAGGCCCTTGACGAGGCTTCCATGCCGTACTTGTGTTTCGTGGCGAGTCAAAAGTTTTTTTTGGGACGATACGGACGGGATGTTCTCCTTACTGTTTCAGCAGGAGGTACGAAGAAAATAATTATGTTTAAGACGGTTTATTCAATGACAAAAATATGTAGTTTGACTGTAAAGAGAGCGAAAGAATAATTAATATGTAGTTTGACTGAAAAGAAAGCGAAAGAATAATTAATATGTAGTTTGACTGAAAAGAGAGCGAAAGAATAATTAGAAGCCTATTTTTCATTCTTTAAATTAAACTTCATGTTATCCAGCTTCCATTTAAAAAAGCTGCGAGTGTGGTGTGACTGTGTAAAGTCTTATACAATGCTCATGTAGATACTTTAAATAAAACTGACCCTGAACAATTTTAAAGCTATATCTTTTAAAATGTTGGTTAAGTAGAAGTTAGTTTCCTATATCCATCAATACAATGCCATGTAGGTATTGCTTGGTTAACTTCACCTTGTCACATATACAAAGAACTATGTTAGTATATGTATTTTTATGACTATTCCATACACACATGTATGTATGTATATATAGATGACACGTAACGTATAACTGAATGTAACTTTGGCAGGTGAAGAACCTTCGGCACCTATCTTGAAACACAAGACCAATAATTTGAGAGCTGTAATTAACAAGTATACTCAGCTGGAATGTGTCTTCTATGGATAGTAAATTGACTACATTATTCTATACTATATTACGTTTTAAATTATCACATTTTTCTATATCATACTCTGCTATGATGCATACTTTAACATAAACGCATATTTTATTACACTATACCATACTTCCCAACAGTACACCATATTAAACTATACTTTATTTTATCTTATTTTACTGTACTATGCTTACACGAAACTATATTATACTCTACTTAACTATACTATACTCTGTACTACTATACTTAACTATACTATGCTAAACTATATTATATTATCCTACACCATACAATATTACACTAAATTTCAATAAACCATAGAATATTAAATTATTCTTTTTTACTATAGAACTATTCTTAATAGTGCTACAATACATTCGACGTTGCTATGCTATACTCCATTATATTTTATTATAATTAACTGCACTTCATTGCATTATACTTTACTAATCTATACTACTATACAGACTTTCATTAATATCATATATTTCAAAAGGAAAATTTTGAACTCATAAATCGTTCACCAGCCTAAATAGGAACACAGGAGAGCTGCATGCGACTTGCGAATTCTATATTACACAACATTACACTCTGATAGTTGCGATAAAATACTTAGAATTCTACGATATGCTTTACAATAAAATTAAATACACTTACATAGGTAACTCGAAACAATGGCCTGCGGGTTTGATGCGGCCCGCGAGCCCCTTTCACCCAGCCCCTAATTTAATTTTTTTTTTTTACCAATAGTTTACAACTTAAACTGTTTTAGTCAGCCCCCGAACTGTCGTTGAACGGTAAATGTGGCCATCCGTCGAAATTTTAAAGACTTCTGCTCTAAGACAACGATCTATACAATGTACAAAATCAAGGATTACATTAAAGAGATTTATTAGATACACTAAACATCATTGAATATATCTAGTGTGTTATATCTTAATATATAATCTATACGGTCATTATATATATATTATTACTTTTTCTAAAGAATTTAAAATATCTTTATGTAGGGGGGGCCCGGGGGGCTATCTCATTTGGACCCTTCCTCCCCCTCCCATAGCTACGTACTGGGCAGGGGATATTAGATGAGGGTCATACCGTTTAGAATGATTGTTTTCTTTGTTGGACAAACATTTCATTTCAGAAAAATGCAAACGTTTCTTAGCAAATATTTATTGAGTAAATGAGGTGCACTAAGTCTTTCTTAACAACGAAATGTTTTGAAAATTTCTTGTGTCTCGATACGCTTCAACATCTACCCCAGGGGTTTTCAAACTACGGCCCGCGGACCAGATCCAGCCCGCGAGACACTCTCATCCAACCCCTGGAGACCTTTAGATCTCCAAAAATAGATACAAATTTTATCCGTAGTTTACCACAAAACTTAGTAGTTGGGGATTAGGGATTAGTAGTAGGCCCCCAAGTTTGAAGAACCCTGCCAGGGAATCTCCAAACTACGGTCAACGGGACAGATGTGGATTACGATGCCTTCTCACCGGCCCCTTTAGTACTTTTCATTTACAAAAAAAAAACAAAAAACAATAAAAAAAAAAACAAAAAAAAAACAAAAAAAAAAACAAAACAAAAAACAAACACTATTTTTACTTTTAGTTTAACACAAAACTGTTTTTAGTCGTCCCCCAAACTGCCGTTTGAAAGTTAATGAGCCCTCCAGCAGAAAAGTTTGGAGACCTCTGCATTACGCTAATAAAACCAATTCTGGTCCTAGTGTGCGTTTTATCTTAGATATACAGACGCTCCTTCTATGTAGAAGATATTTGCGTCCACAGACCAAAAGAGATGATCAGTTGGCAAGTGATGCAGCGGTCACAGGCCACGGCTATAGGGGTTCCACGTATTACCCCAGCCGCCTAACTATTGTCTAGTTAGGTACCCATTAGGTGACTCGGGGACTCCTCAGGACCCGTGAACAAATTCTCACCTTCATGTGGATTCGAGCTCCTGACCATCAGTATGACAATCGAGAGCGCTACCTCTCGACCACCACGTCCCACTAACGTGCGTGTATGTGAATGTTAGTGTTAGGGGTGGTGGTTAAAAACAACGTGTATCAGCAACTCGAATTTTTGTGCATCCAACCACTTGTTGTTTCAGCGATCCCAGCCGCCCAACTACAAACAGATGGTACCTGCCCAACGGTTCACTTGTACCGACCGGAACCACGAAATACGAGTTATTGTACGGCGGCAGAAGACTAATGATAAAGAGAGTGCAGTTAAGTGACGCCGGCGTGTACCACTGTGAGTCGGAGAACGGGCAGGGAGTGTCTAGCAGAGAGCCAGTACGACTACAAGAGTGTGCCTTGTAGAGAGACCCGTAGCTTCCTATACAAGGATCCAGTTATTAGAAGTTCTGTTTAAGGACCTGAGAAAATGTCAGTTTAAAAAAAAAAAGATCTTTTTCTGTTTTTTTTTTTTTGTGTGCTCATTTACTACCAATATTTGATGTTTGCATTAGATCTTATTCCTTAAGACTTTTACACGACTTAAACTTATTAAGTTTATGAATTATTGTTTTTTGAATTTTAACAAGTAGCAAAATTATATGACATAATAAAAACGCATCGAGGTTCTAAAAGTTAACATATCTGGTTTGTTTTTATTATACCGATTTGTCCTGTAAAAATTATGTAAATTATGAATTTTTCTTAAAGCTAACACAAAAATCATAATCGAAACTGATCTTTTATAGTAGAGGGAACGTCCACAAATGACGTCAAGCAATTTTGGCCCCCACCCCCACCCATAAAAGTTGTATTGTTCATTTGGAGAAAAATGTTTCAAATCACTTTTTTTTCATTTAAGTATGTATTTAGTGTAAGGTTGCAACACGTTGCAAAAGGTCTTAAAATAAATTGTAAGAAAGCAAAATTTAATATTTATGTGGAAATTTTATTTAAAAATACGAGTTTGATGTGACTCAAAATTTCTCAAACACCCCCACCCCCTCGTCAAAAATCTCACAAATGTGTCGTCCACTCATCCCCCTCGTCACAAATGTGTTGTCCACTCATCCCCCTCGTCACAAATGTGTCGTCTCTCCCAACCCCCTCGTCAAACATCGTCACAAATGTGTCTTCTCTCCCAACCCCCTCGTCACACATCATCACAAATGTGTCTTCTCTCCCAACCCCCTCGTCACACATCGTCACAAATGTGTGGTCCCCCCAACCCTCACGTCAAACATCGTCACAAATGTGTCGTCTCTCCCAACCCCCTCGTCACACATCGTCACAAATGTGTCGTCCCCCAACCCTCTCGTCACACATCGTCAGAAATGTGTCGCCCCCCCAACCCCCTCGTCAAACATCGTCACAAATGTGTCGTCCCCCCAACCCCCTCGTCAAACATCGTCACAAATGTGTCGCCCCCTCACCCTTAAGTGCTTGACGTCATTTTTGGATGAACCAAGGTGCTGAATTTTTCATAATACGCAAAAATAAATAGTACGTGTGAGTCGGGGTAGAAGGTAGGTAGGGGAGATTAAATCTATTGGTAAGAAAAGAATAAAATCAACATGGTGGCATACAGGACTAAACAAATTTTAATAAAATACTAAATTGCACAAAATTAATAACAATAATAATTGTAATGAAATGTTGTTTGTACCACGTGATTTACGATGACCATTCTCATGACAATAGTTTTGTGATTTGATAGCGTTGTGTGTCCTTTGTTGACCAATTAGACCTATTCGTGCTCGAAATGTGTGTCCGCATGTCGTACAAGAGATGGTTGTGTGTCCGCATGTCGTACAAGGGATGATTGTGTGTTCGCATGTCGTACAAGGGATGATTGTGTGTCCGCATGTCGTACAAGAGATGATTGTGTGTCCGCATGTCGTACAAGAGATGGATGTGTGTCCGCATTTCATACAAGAGATGATTGTGTGTCCGCATGTCGTACAAATGATGTTTGTGTGTCCGCATGTCGTACAAGAGATGATTGTGTGTCCGCATGTCGTACAAGAGATGATTGTGTGTCCGCATGTCGTAATAGAGATGATAGTGTGTCCGCATGTAAAAAAGAGATGATTGTGTGTCCGCATGTCGTATAAGTTATGATTGTATGTCCACATTTCATACAAGAGATGATTGTGTGTCCGCATGTAAAAAAGAGATTATTGTGTGTCCGCATGTCATATAAGTGATGATTGTGTGTCCGCATGTCGTACAAGAGAAAACTATGTGTCCCCAAGTCGTACAAGAGATGATTGTGTGTCCCCAAGTCGTACAAGAGATGATTGTGTGTCCGCATGTCGTACAAGAGATGATTGTATGTCCCCAAGTCGTACAAGAGATGATTGTGTGTCCCCAAGTCGTACAAGAGATGATTGTGTGTCCCCAAGTCGTACAAGAGATGATTGTGTGTTCGCATGTCGTACAAGAGATGATTGTATGTCCCCAAGTCGTACAAGAGATGATTGTGTGTGATGCCATCATGGGGGTTTCGATCACGTTCCTTTCTGGTCTGTTGTCTGGACTTTACAGCCTGTCGCTTATTAGCTTCACAGACCACTGTGCCGTTTGGTATCATAGAGCGTCAGGGGGTCTCGGTCACTGGCTGTTGTCTGCCAGGGGTTATGCCAATATCGATAACCTCACATGCGGTCTTCAGCGCATCTTCATGTCGCTTCCATGGACCTCCGTGGGTTTTCTGCCCATCTGTAAGTTCGCCATAGAAGAGCCTCTTTGGGAGCTGATGGTCCGGCATGTGCACGACGTGCCCCGACAATCGAAGTTTGCGCTACATAAGGCTTGAATAGATAACTGGTAGTCGTTCCCTGACAAATACTTCAGTGTCTGGAAGTTTCCTTGCCATTTTATTTTGAGAATTTTCCTGAGGCTTTTGGTTTTGAAAGTGATTTAGCAACCTGTCATGGCGTTGGTGCACGGTCCATTTTTCGCATGCATATAATAAAGTAGGGATCAAAACAACTCTATATAATTAAAACACATTTTTATGCTGATTTCCCTTTAGTTCCAGACACTGTCCCACAGTCAGCCAAATATTGCACCGGTTTTCATGGTTTGTATATTCACCTCGTCCTCAATGTTAGCACACTGAGACAATATGCTGCCAAGGTGGGAAAAGTTGCTCACAGGGTTGATTTGATTTCCATTGATAATATTTTAGTCAAAGTGTAGGGTATGCCTGGGGCCGGCTGGTAAATAACTTTTGTCTTTTTTGTATTGATGATGAACCCATAGTTTGAGCATGCACTTGAAGATGTATCTCTGCTTCGTTGCAAGTGCGTTTCTGAGCCATCGTTAAGGGTACAGTCACCAGCGTAAAGAAGGTCCAAGGATAGTGTCGCACATGACTGTTGTTTCTGCTCTAAGCAAGATATAATTTCTACTGTCGCCTTTAATGAGACTTGTCTAGCAGGAGTTGGTGAACTCATAGAAACAGACTCAGGAAGGCGGTGAACTCATAGAAACAGACTCAGGAAGGCGGTGAACTCATAGAAACAGACTCAGGAAGGCGTTGAACTCATAGAAACAGACTCAGGAAGGCGGTGAACTCATAGAAACAGACTCAGAAAGGCAGTGAACTCATAGAAACAGACTCAGAAAGGCGGTGAACTCATAGAAACAAACTCAGAAAGGCGGTGAACTCATAGAAACAGACTCAGGTTTTACTTTTCTAAAGCGGCAGTGGAAGTGAAGAACCGCTTGAGACTGGTGTAATAAAAAGAAGAAGAATTTTAATAATAATCATAATAGTAATAAAGTAATAAATATAAAAATGAAGGTTTTAATGAAATGATAAAAATAGCATTTATTTTATTATAATAACATTGATAATACTATTAAGAAAAAAAAGGCAGTATTCTCGTTTCAAATTTCTGCAAATTAAAAAAATATAAAATATTAATATTAGTAACATAATATATCTATATTATCTATATTATCTATAATATTTATATTTAAATGTTTTGAATTATCATCATCCGGTCTATACCAAAGTTCAATATAAAATATTTTTTGGATCATGGTCTAATTTGTCAAAATGAAAAACTTAAATATTTTGGAATCTCAGGTCCCTTATATCACTGGATCCAAGATTTCCTATTGGGTAGGGAGCAAACTGTAATAATTAATGGTTCTAAATCTACACCAATAAAAGTTAACTCAGGAGTTCTACAAGGAACTGTGCTACTTCCCTTACTATTTTCTAATTTATATAAATGATTTAACCAAAAACATCTAAACAGGAACAAAAGTTATTTAGTTGCTGATGATTGTATAACCAATAGTACATTTAAGTCAGAACAATATAGCAACATTAAAAAAAAAAAAACTTAGATGAATTAATAAAATGGGAAACTAACTAGAGTCTGTCCTGCCAACCAGAAAAATGTCAACTGCTAAGAGTAACAAAGAAAAAGAAACAAATAAATTCAAAATAGTTTATTCATTGAAAAGAACCAACCCAAGCTAATGATGCAAAATACTTAGGAGTCATATTAAATGAGAAACTATCTTGAAATCCCCATGTCAATGTAGTTATTAAAAAATCAAATAAAACCTTAGGTTTTATTTTTAAAAAAAACTTTTACAAATATAAGAAAGATATAAATCTAAAATGCTACCTCACCCCTGTAAGACCTATACCAGAATATGCATCTTCTGTATCGGACCCATCCACCAAAGAAAATTTGATAAACATGAACAAATTCAAAAAAGAGCTACCATATTCATATGGAGAATATTCAAAACTGAAAAGAGTAATACCATTAGTTAAATCATTAAACTTTAAAACACAAAAAGATAGAAGAACCAAGAGTTAATTTGAAATAATACATAGAGCAATAAATTCTAATTTAGAAATACCGCACAAAGATAACTTAATACAACCCTGAGATAAATATAAGGATAAAGACACATTTAAGAACATGCAAGAACAAACACATACAAGTTTTATTTCTTCCCGTTCGGTATTCTGGCGTGGAAGGCTTGCCTGAAGAAACCAGGAAAGCCAACACTTTATTATCATTTAAAACTCTGATAAGAATACAAGACTAAACACAAACCATAGAAATACGTACAACGCAATAATCTTCTATATAGAAGGAGCGTCTGTAGGAGATAAGATAAGAATCTACAAGCATTGAGACAATATTTTGGGCTTTATATTTATTTCTCCTTTTCAGTCAAGACGTCCTGAAAGGTTTTGCAGATCTATAATAAGAAATAAAAATTCTATCGATGACTGGATGTGTTGCGTTTTTTCTTAGTTTGTTTGGAAGACAAAATATAATCAAGAAGTTTTCCCACGCTAAAAAAGCCTAAACTATAAAATCATTGTCAACATCTGCGCTTGTTTAATTCCTGTAACGAGAGACTTAGTTTTAGATTGTCAATAATCATGTGAAGATACTCTGAAGAAAACACAAAGTTTAAAGATAATTTTCAAAGTTCAAATGTTAAGGTTAAGAGATCATGTTCAAAGCTCAAATGTTAAGTTTCAGAGATCCCGTTCAAAGTTCAAATACTAAGGTACAGAGATCATGTTCAAAGCGCAAATATAAAGTTTAAAGCTCTTGAATGACTCATGTTTTAAAACATTTTATAACAAATGTTCTCACTAAGATTTGGTGGTCCCTGCGAAAAATAAAATATTATAGTGTAATGTGCACGAAAGTTATATTTTATTTTATTATGCTTTCAAAATTTTGATCCCCATAAATAAAGATTTGCTGTGCGGTAGTTCTGAACTGCTGCTTGGTTTTATTCAGACATCTATGCGAACATTGCAAATAGTACCTTTTGATATCACTTTCATAATTAAAAGTAACGACACGGGTCTAAAAAATGCATAACTATGCAAAACACAGGTTTTGCGAAATTCCGTTTTTCATTTATGCACTTAGGGCTCTAAATTTTATTTGTGCACTATTTGTTCGTTGAGGAAGGCTCTTTGCCGAAACGTTCGCACTTTTACGTCCTGTCAGGCTTACCTCACCCTGTTTACACTTGTTTTCATTCACTAAATTTTATAATCAGTTTTTACTACATCCACCATATGATAGTGCCGAAATGTTTCTTATACATAACTCTATTTCAAAAATTCAGTCCTACTCAATAAATAAATAAATTATTTTTGTAAAACTGTTAAAACTCTAATCATGCCAATGCTTCAGATGACGTTACAAAGATCCTCATTAGATCAACGGAACTTAATCACAGTAACTGACAACAGGTTATTTGTGGACGATTTTAAAACTAAAATGCCTAATGATATGTACCACGTCAGTCTTCTATGTCTCAGTTTTGGCAAGGTGTCTTATCTCAGATAAACAGACGTTCCTACCATGCAGAAGATAATTGCTTCCACAGACCATGACAGATGATCTGTTGGCAAGTGATGCAGCGGTCACAGGCAACAGCTTTGAGGCTTCCACGCATTACCCAACTATTGTTGGTTAGGTAACCATTCGGAGCTGGGTGGCTCAGGGACGCCCTAGGCCTTCGCATGGATTCGAACTCATGACCATCGAACGCACTTGGCACTCGACTACCGTATTCCTTAAAGTGTTAGGACAGATATAAAATCTCCAATGTTCTGTATGACGTCAGTGTTCAATGTCCGTGTCTAGGCAAGGTGTTAAAGGTGTTAAGGCCTACATGCACATTTTGTTGCTTGTAAAAATATAGGACAGAAGATGGAAATCATTAACACTTTGTAAAGCTCGATAGTTCCTTTCTTTTCTTTCTAGATTGTTGAGGTGAGATGGAAAGTACAATGCTCCGGTTTAGCTAAGTCATTAGTCGCCAGTCCAGACTTTTAAAATTACGCTTACAAATGGGATTATTAATGCGCAGTTTGTAGATAATTAATCCATTGAATTTAATAATTAAGGGTTCTATTTTTAACATGTTCTTAATTTTTATGTTCTCTAAATGGCTTTGGTTAATTGTTAGATCCAATCAGTCAAAATAAAACAGCTGTTACATCAACTTAAACGTGGGACGTGGTGGTCGAGAGGTAGCGCTCTCGACTGTCATACCGATGGTCACAAAATCGAATCCAAACGAAGGATTCGTTCTCGGGGCCTGAGGAGTCCCCGAGTCACCCAGCTCCGAATAGGCGGCTGGGGTAATGCGTGGAACCCCTATAGCCGTGGCCTGTGACCGCTGCATCACTTGCCAACAGATCATCTCTCATGGTCTGTGGACGCAATTATCTTCTGCATAGAAGGAGCGTCTGTATATCTAAGATAAGATAAGATAAAAATACAGGTTTTTAAAAAAAATGTTTTTTAAAGAACTTACGTTGTTTCGTAACGTCCAGATAGGCCTATGCATCCACTGTTCAAATAACAAATACTTCTGTTTTTTTTTTTTATCTAAAAGCCTGATTAAAGTCTCACCCATATTTTTGAAACAGATTCTCATTTGAACGAAAATCTTCTCAATATTGATTGGAACTGTACCCAATGTCTCATCTTATATGTTACAGACGCTCCTTCTGTACAGAAGATTATTATGTCTCTGATTACTCTATTAGGTTCATTGTTCTAAAACACATGTATACCTTCCTATATTAGAAGCACAGAAGCCAAATTTTCTCATGGGTTGGAAAACAGAGGAAACATTCCGTCAGCCATCTCGAGGTGTTTGTACTGGGACAGCAAGTGTCAGAACCACGTGTACGTAGTATGATAGTCTTGATTGTAACAATGACGTGTGCGTAGTATGATAGTCTTGATTGTCACAAGGACGTGTACGTAGTATGATAGTCTTGATTGTAACAATGACGTGCACGTAGTATGATAGTCTTTACTCCTAAAACGACCTGTATGTAGTATGATTGTCTTGATTGGTACAATGACGTGTGTGTTGTATGATAGTCTTGATTCTCACAAAGAGGTTTACGTAGTTATGTTAATTTTTATTGTCACAATGACGTGTACGTAGTGCGAAAGTCTTGATAGTCAGAATAACCCGAGTAATAACATTATCTCTGTTAATTTTATATTGTGTATGGTCTTGGTATTAGGGATTCTCTTTATATTACAGAGGGTATTTAAAATCAATAATTAATTAATTTACATATCCAGCTAATTAACATTCTTAAATGTTTTTAAATCCCTTTACAGGCCTGCCAACCTACAGAGAAACAGAAATCAATATAGATGTCAGCACGCGGTGTCGCGGCAACCCAGAATCGCTGGTATAAGAAATATATATATATATATATAATTGTCATCATGGTTTAACCATGACGGAACCAAGTAGCAAGCTGTATGACCTCACCGACCAATCAGATTGCAAGAAAAATTACTAAACTTTAGCATTTAGCAAGTCTTTTAATTGAAGTCAATTAGTATCGTCTATCAGAACACTAAATAACATGTATTTCGCAGTGTAATGGTTATAACATTCGCCTAACACACGGAGATCTGAGGTTCAAGCCCCATCTAAGACATTACATTTTTTTAATTTTTGAAAATGTTTGTGTTTGTGCCCGTTCATTTCCCACCATCTTTTCGATCACCATAACAAGCACAAGAAGAGTGGAAATAAGATTGACGAATGACCTTTGTCAGGTTATGCAAATTAGTTTATGGTTGGCAAGCAAGGGTGATGCGGGGTGGCAGTTAATCCCTTATCCGAGGTTCATTCGCGTTGTTTTGATTTCATCGCGATGTAGTGTGTGTCTGTTCACCCCCCTCCCCCCCCCACTTTCTTTGCACTATCTATCAGCAAATCTGCGGGGTATGCTACGCCGCGGGCATCTAGTACTAAATAAATTAAATATAGACTTAAACTGTACTATCTTGAAAAAGTCTACAGAATTCCGAAAAAATATGAAAAAAAAACATAAATGGAAATGTCTACATTACATACAGATAAATACACGATATCCATTTTAAACACCGGTTGTTTAAATATATATTGCCAATCATCTCACTCGTTTCTTTTCAACACTTGTCAAAAAGTTGTTTTGGTCAACTGAAGTTATCTTTGCAAATGATTTGAGCTACACGAAATTGTTAGTCACAAGAAGTATCAACTTTAGAAATTAAATACTTTACCAAGGCTTGTCCTAGTTGTACTGTGTTATTTGTGGAAACATTTATTTTACACTCGCATTTAAAAAGAAAGCTAATTATATTATATCATACAATAAGAAAGGTGGAAAATAAAACGTTCGATATCAGAACTGAATTTCCGATTCATCCTATAATAGAGTAACTGTTAAAAAGGGTTGTAACGGATTTATGCTCCGGTTTCGGAAAATCCAGAATTCAGCAATATCTACAATTTCGGCTTTTGCAGAGACACGGTGGTCGAGTGGCAGCGCGCTTGACTGTCGTACCGATGGTTACGGGTTTGTATCCATGTGAAGGCAAGGATTTTTTCCCGTGGTTTAGGGCGTCCCTGAGCCACCCAGCTCCGAAAAGGCACCTAACTAACACTAGTTAAGCGGTGGGGTAATGCGTGGAAACTTCATAGCCGTTACATGTGACCGCTGCATCACTTGCCAACAGATCATCTGTCATGATCTGTGCACGCAATTATCTTATGCATAGAACCAGCGCCTGCATAAATAAGATAAATCCGACCAAATTCCGGCTTGTCGATGTTGCGATAAAAAATATGTAAATATAATAGCTTAGCTCAGGCAAACCAAGAATCCGAACATTTTTACAAATCCGGCTTCGACTTTGGCTCTGGCCAGATTTAAATTCATAAATGCGGCTAAATCCGGTCGGAATTTAAAACAAATGTCGTAAATTTACTACTTTTATTTTACTAATTTAGTTGCATGTGTATGTTTTATATTTAAGAACGGTATTTTTTATAATTGAACCCATCCCTTTCAACAGAAACAGTTGCACATTTTTTTCGCCACAAGGTGATGGTCCAATTAAAGAGGAGTTTAATTAAAAAACCTCAAAGTTAAATTTTGTCCGGAAATTGAGTTACTGCCATTTTAAAGTTTTAATGAGTAAAACTTCAGTGTTTTTTTCTATTAAAAAATGTTACCGGAACGCATAATGACAAGCCCTCCAAGCAGTAATTACCATAAGTATATGTGGGGAAAAGGTGCCGTAAAGGTAAAAGTAATCATTTACAATCTTAGAGGCAACGACGAAATATTTAGAGATCGCGGTTCGCCACGTAAAGGAAATTGCAGGAATAAAACCAAGGAAATGCATCATCGAAATATATCACTTCCTGTATAACTCGACTTTCGATAATTTTATTTATTTTCTTTTGTCGCATTCGTATTTTTATAACAAGAAAAATGTTAATTCTAAAAAGAATAAAAATGTTATAGTTGTTTTGGGAATCAGGGGTAAAACATCTAAATAATTGCAATAAAATCGGAATGGTTGGCAGGCCTTCCTTTATTTAATTTGTTTTAATTTTTAATTGCTTATGACACCGACTTGAAAGAAATTCATTTCTGTTTTTAAATTCTAGTGGTACTTCCATGCGATGTAAAGGATTTTCTTGTTAAAATTTTGCTATCGCCCTATGCACTCCAAGATATGTGCTTTGAAATTTAAAATCAAACTCTATATGAAACAATCATGTGTGCAACAGAAATTTCGTACAAAACAAGTTTTGCTTTGATTGATTCTAAGAATTTTGTATCAATTTAATTAAACAGAAAGTTTTGAAAATTCCCGTAAGTGAAGTTTGGCAGGAAATAGATAGTTCAAATGACATGGAGAAACAATAAGAAATTTTAAATAAAAAAAAAATCTTAAACGTTTACAATTTCGATAATGGCTTAATAGTAAGTTCCAAAACTATCAATAATTGAAAAATTATTTATATCTCACGTTCTTCTTTGATATTTTTGGGGACCCACGTTTAAAAAAGTTTGATTATTCTGGCTCATTCTGGATAATTCTGTTAAGGTTACACTTATGATTTTTGAAGAAGCCTTTAATCAATATTTTTTAAAATGATCATGATGCCTTTATTAGTCTACGTGTATTAGAGCCCCTTTAATTGGTTCTGTGGTTGCAACAAGATCAGCGCATAACAGCTTTGGAGCACAGTTTTCTAATATCGACTTTGTTAGGTAGGTATTAATTTCTACTATTTTACTTAAAATTTTTAAATATTTTTACAGAAACGATGTATATTTATCTTTTTATCTTCTAATGAAAGAAGTACAAACTACTGAAAGGTGATGCAAATCTAGTGTAATGTGAGCTGCATACATGATATCAATCTGGTGTAATGTGAGGTTTATAAATGATACCAATCCATAGTAATGTTAGCTGCACACATGTTACCAATCCATAATAATGTTAGCTGTATATATGTTACAAATACATAGTAATGTTAGCTGCACACATGTTACCAATCCATAGTAATGTTAGCTGTATACATCTTAACAATCTATGTGTAATGCGAGGTGTATACATGAAACCAATCTAGTGTAATTTGATGTTTATAAATGTTAGCAGTCCATAGTAATGTGAGGTGTACATATTGACAAAGTTCTGTTCATGTACCATCATGTATACAAAAAACATTATATTTCTGATGTGTTTGTATCAGGACAAGACTAAGCCACGTCAGTACGTCCAATACTTCAAGTCTCGACCTTTGTCTTGTGCCTCAACTCTGGAGTTGTTGGACGTAAGTTTGACGTTTTTTTTTTTTTCAAAACCATCTTAACTTAGTTAACTTTAATTACTTGCTCAAAAAGAATCGAAGATAAAACACAGAAGGATTTTATTTGCTTTTATTTTGGTATTTGCTCTAAGACATTTAAACGTGTTGTAAGATTTTTTTAAGAATTAAAAAAAGAAGAAGAATAACGTTTTAATTGAAAGTCTAGCATCGAGCCGTTTGGAGATTAACACAGCCCCAAGTATTCTTTAAAGATTACTTCCTTGTGAAGTACGAGTGCTTATAAATGGTTTTCCCTTCTTGACTTGGATACCTGTGTTGACTATTTCTGTTGACAACTGGTGTAAAATCACACACTGGTGAATGGGAATGCCAAGAAATGTTATAGTCATGATGAGGTAAATCATTGATTGCTTGCAGGCTCGGGTCAAGGAGTATAGGGAGACATCTATTCAATTTCAAGAAACAAATGATTTCAAGGATGCATGTGTTCCGGTAAAAACAAGATTTTCCGATATGATGTGCTAACAACAGATAACATCAATGAAAGATTAGAGGGACTTGAGAACATGTATCAATAAGATGATCATCTGTCCATGACAATATCAACTAAACACAGACACAAAAGATCTGATTAGACACATAATGGACCTTCTGTAAGCTGAGGACTATGACATTGACATTGAAAGAGAAGCCGATTTGTACAGCGGTTTCGAAAACAAAAGTTCTTCGTAAATTGAAGCTACCGACAGACCCTCCGGCTCCAAGTTTTCTGTACAACACCGAAAGTTGACAATTGTCATATCGTGATCTACGTCGAAGACACACTGACTAATAGTGCCAAAATTGTCTTATAGTGCTAACATTGTCTTGTAGTGCCAAAATTGTCTGATAGTGCTAACATGGTCTCATAGTGCTAACATTGTCTCATAGTGTTAACATTGTCTCAGAGTACTAACATTGTCTCATAGTGCCAAATTTGTCTGATAGTGCTAACATTGTCTCATAGAGCTAACATTGTCTCATAGTGCCAACATTGTCTGATAGTGCTAACATGGTCTCATAGTGCTAACATTGTCTCATAGTGCCAAAATTGTCTGATAGTGCTAACATGGTCTCATAGTGCTAACATTGTCTCATAGTGTTAACATTGTCTCAGAGTACTAACATTGTCTCATAGTGCCAAATTTGTCTGATAGTGCTAACATTGTCTCATAGAGCTAACTTTGTCTCATAGTGCTAACATTGTCTCATAGTGCTAACATTGTCTCATAGTGCCAAAATTGTCTGATAGTGCTAACATTGTCTCATAGTGCCAAAATTGTCTGATAGTGCTAACATTGTCTCATAGTGCCAAAATTGTCTGATAGTGCCAAAATTGTCTGAAAGTGTTAACATTGTCTCATAGTGCCAAAATTGTCTGATAGTGTTAACATTGTCTCATAGTGCTAACATTGTCTTATAGTGCCAAAATTGTCTGATAGTGCCAAAATTGTCTGATAGTGTTAACATTGTCTCATAGTGTTAACATTGTCTCATAGTGCCAAAATTGTCTGATAGTGCCAAAATTGTCTGATAGTGCTATTTTTGTCTCATAGTGCTAACATTGTCTCATAGTGCTAACTTGGTCTCATAGTGCTAACATTGTCTCATAGTGTTAACATTGTCTCATAGTGCTAACATTGTCTCATAGTGACAAAATTGTCTGATAGTGCTAACATTGTCTCAAAGTTCCAACATTGTCTCATAGTGCTAACTTTGTTTCAAAGTGCTAACATTGTCTCATAGTGCTAACATTGTCTCATAATGCTAACATTGTCTCATAGTGCCAAAATTGTCTGATAGTGCTAACATAATCTCATAGTGCTAACATTGTCTCATTGTGCTAACCTTGTCTTATAGTGCTAACATTGTGTCATAGTGCTAACATGGTCTCATAGTGCTAACATTGTCTCATAGTGCTAACATTGTATCACAGTGCTAACACTGTCTCATAGTGCTAACATGGTCTCATAGTGCTAACACTGTCTCATAATGCTAACATTGTCTCATAGTGCTAACATTGTCTCATAATGCTAACATTGTCTCATAGTGCTAACATCGTCTCATAATGCCAACATTGTCTCATAGTGCTAACATTGTGTCATAGTGCTAGCATTGTCTCATAGTGCTAACATTGTCTCATAGTGCCAAAATTATCGTATAGTGATAACATTGTCTCATATTGCTAACATCGTCTCATAGTGCTAACATTGTATCATAATGCTAACATTGTCACATAATGATAACATCGTCTCATAGTGCTAACATCGTCTCATAGTGCTAACATTGTCTCATAATGCTAACATTGTCTCATAGTGCCAAATTATCGTATATTGCTAACATGGTCTCATAGTGCTAACATTGTCTCATAATGCAAACATTGTCTCATAGTGCCAAAATTATCGTATATTGCTAACATGGTCTCATAGTGCTAACATCGTCTCATAGTGCTAACATTGTCTCATAATGCTAACATTGTCTTATAGTGCTAACATTGTCTCATAATGCAAACATTGTCTCATAGTGCTAATATCGTCTCATAATGCCAACATTATCTCATAGCGCTAACATTGTCTCATAGTGCTAACACTGTCTCATAGTGCCAACATGGTCTCATAGTGCTAACATTGTCTCATAATGCTAACATTGTCTCATAGTGCTAAATTTGTCTCATAGTGCCAACATGGTCTCATAGTGCTAACATTGTCTCATAGTGCCAACATGGTCTCATAGTGCTAACATTGTCTCATAATGCTAACAGTGTCTCATAGTGCTAACTTTGTCTCATAGTGCCAAAATTATCGTATAGTGATAACATTGTCTCATAGTGCTAACATTGTCTCATAGTGCTAACATGGTCTCATAGTGCTAACATTGTCTCATAGTGCTAACATTGTCTTATAGTGCCAAAATTATCGTATAGTGATAACATTGTCTCATAGTGCTAACATTGTCTCATAGTGCTAACATTGTCTCATAATGCTAACATTGTCTCATAGTGCGAAAATTATCGTATAGTGATAACATTGTATCATAGTGCCAACATTGTATCATAGTGCTAACATTGTCTCATAATGCTAACATTGTCTCATAATGCTAACATTGTCTCATAGTGCTAACTTTGTCTCATAGTGCCAACATTGTATCATAGTGCTAACATTGTTTCATAATGCTAACATTGTGTCATAGTGCTAACATTGTCTCATAGTGCTAACATTGTCTCATAGTGCTAACATTGTCTCATAGTGCTAACATTGTTTCATAATGCTAACATTGTGTCATAAAGCTAACATTGTCTCATAGTGCTAACATTGTCTCATAGTGCTAACATTTTCTCATAGTGCTAACATTGTTTCATAATGCTTACATTGTGTCATAGTGCTAACTTTGTCTCATAGTGCCAAAATTGTGTCATAGTGCTAACATTGTCTCATAGTGCCAAAATTGTGTCATAATGCTAACATTGTCTCATAGTGCTAACATTGTCTCATAGTGCTAACATTGTCTCATAGTGCTAACATTGTTTCATAATGCTAACATTGTGTCATAGTGCTAACTTTGTCTCATAGTGCCAAAATTGTGTCATAGTGCTAACATTGTCTCATAGTGTTAACATTGTCTCATAGTGCTAACATTGTCTCATAGTACTAATTTGTCTTATAGCGCTAACATTATCTCATATTGCTAAAATTGTCTCATAGTGCTAACATCGTCTCATAATGCTAACATTGTCTCATAGTGCTAACATTAACTAAGTGATACTGCGTATCTACAACTTACAACTTGAAGTTGTGTTCAATGATTAGCTGGTGAGGCAGGGTGTAGTAAAAATATTAATGACATCTTACAAAACACTTGGGAGCATGTTTTTCGATCAGTGCTTCTCAAAGTGGGGGTCCATGGGCCATCCGCCACCGATCTGCATTAGTTAACACCAAAGAACATACAAGTCTAATTATAATTCTCAATCTTCATCCATTTATAATGACGAAAGAGAATACGCCTATTTTCGACAGGAAGCACATGAAAGGAATAAAATAAAATAAATTCAATTACATTTCCCATCTACGTTAATACAGGGTCTTTTGTGCAAAAGAGCAAATTCTTCCAATGCAATTTTTTAAAAAGTTTGATAAGCACTGTTATAGATGATATAGCGTGTTCACATGATAGCTGTTTTAGTCCACCAAGTAGAATATTGTGTGGGGATATTTTCTTTTTTAATTGAGTAGACCGAGCACTTTTTGCAGGCATTATTATCGTATTCTTTATATTTTTCTTTATGGCACCCTCAACTTTAAAAACTATTTTTTTATAATTTACAATTTGACTACATCCCAAGATTATACAGAAAGTGGTGTCTATTGTGAAGAAGGGATTCCCTTTCAAATGGGGATCTTTGAGGCTAGAAGTTCATTTACCATAGAGTGTGGTCGGCATTACTCTTATCTTGAGCCATTGGCAATGTAAGTAGATGAATGTACTACATTGAAAAAATATATTGAAATAGATTAGAAGAACCGATTGACAGGTAGGTAGGTAGGTAGATAGATAGATAGATAGATAGATAGATAGATAGATAGATAGATAGATAGATAGATAGATGAATAGATAGATAGATAGATATATAGATAGATAGGTACGTAGGCAGGTAGCTAGATAGATAGATAGATAGATAGATAGATAGATAGATAGATAGATAGATAGATAGATAGATAGATAGATAGATAGATAGATTAGATAGATTAGATATATATATAGATTGATAGATATATAGATAGATGATAGATAGATAGATAGATAGATAGATAGATAGATAGATAGATAGATAGATGGATAGATAAATAGATAGATAGATAGATAGATAGATGGATAGATGGAGAGATGGATAGATGGATAGATGGATAGATAGATATATGTATAGATAGATAGATAGATATATAGATAGATAGATAGATAGATAGATATATATAGATGGATAGATGGATAGATGGATGGATGGATGGATGGATGGATGGATGGATGGATGGATGGATGGATGGATGGATGGATGGATGGATGGATAGATAGATAGATCTTTTTGAAATATTAGTATAGTTTCAAAGATTGTGAAAATGTATGTGTACGAATGGAGTGGATATGAGTAATTTGTGGGATAGAGAAGATTTTGTGCAAATTATTTAGGAGGTATAGTAGCAAGAATACTTAGCTTCTTAGCTTTGAAATTACTTTAAATGTAATGTAGAATAATTTACCTTGAATAAAGAAATCGGAAATTATTTGTTGGAAATAGCGTTAAAATACTCATCTGTGCTTTTATTACTTGTTTTAAAGTAACAAGTTTTAAATGTGGCGTCACATTTCTTTAAATACCCCACTCCCCCTTGTCACAAATCGTCACGACAGCGTGACACCCTCCCCCCTCGTTACATATCGTCACAAATGCGTGACCCTTTCCTTTCTAGGTGCGTGACCCCTCCGCTCTAGGCCCGTGACCCCCTCCCCCTCAAAGCGCGTTACCCCTCCCCCTCTAGGCGCGTGACGTTATTTACGGACGACTCCTACCACAGGGTGAAGAATTAGAAAAATCTTTCTGTTTTTCAAAGATGGAAATGGATGCTGTATAATTTTTTTTTTTGGATTATGCTTAATCTATAGCTAATTACAATTTAAAAAATGCAATTCCTAAGCTGTCAATGTTGCCTTTTTTTTGGATACCCCCTAACACTAAAAGAGAAGAAAAAAAAACACTTCTTTTTGAGGCTCTTTTAAAAACACATTTTTTCACATTCAAATTTTGTGTGTGACCCAAAGTCAGAATTCGTCATAACTTTCTATGAAGAAAGAAACATGAAGTCCCTTTCGTTTATTTTAACCAGTATTCCATATTTGTCTCCTCAGAAGCCTTAACATTTATATGTACACGTTTTATGATAAACACATTTGATTTAGATACTCGTGGAAAAAGTATGAAGGTACCGTTCAAATACCTTTGACCAATAACTCCATTTATCAAGTCTTTGGTAGAAGACTCCAATTTTTAAATTTTGACATTGACCAAGAGGGAGAATACACTTGCTACTCGAACACTAATGGCTGGGATGAACTCATGCAAAGCCGGAGCCGGAGGCCCAAAATGTCATAATGACTAACATAATTATAGCAAAATGGAGCCAGTTAAGACAGCACACCAAAAACGACACAGTGTAGTGAGCACAGTTATGCTAGTGAAGACGACATAAGAGAGATAATGACGACGGCACAGAATGTCACTGTTAGACTCCCCTCATTTGATATCGACCTTTTTTCCATTTATGTGTTTGGGCTTTTAAAATTTAAATGTAACCCCACCAAAAAAAAAAAAAAAAATTGAATTCCTAAGCTGTCAATGTTGCCTTTTTTTTGTTACCCCCCCCCCTCTAACAATAATAGAGAAGTAAAAAAACAACTTCTTTTTGAGACACATTTAAAAACATTTTTTTTTTTCACATTCAAATTTTTTGTGTGACCCAAAGTCAGAATCGTCATCACTTTCTATGAAGTCGCTTAAATTTTTGTTCACCAATATTCCATATTTGTCTCCTCGAGGCTTTAACATTTTAAGACAGATGTTCTATAAGAAAAACATTTATTCTAGATACTCGTGGAAAAAGTATGAAGGTACTGTTCAAGTACCCTTGAGCAATAACTCCATTTATCAAGTCTTTGGTAGAAATCTTCAATTTTTAAATTTCGACATCAACCAAGAGGGAGAATACACTTGCTACTCGAACACCAATGGTTGGGACGAACTCATGCAAAGCTTTGTGCTTAGAAAAATAAGTACGTTTTATTTTGTCTTGCTATACGAAAGTAATTTCATTTCTATATATTTTTTATTTTAATTTTTATTCTTTCAAAGCCTTTGGAAAGTTTTCATTTGTTTGGTAGCAATATTCTTATGAAAACTTTGGTAATTTAAAATGTGTGTGAAACAGCACAAGTTATTTTACTGTGCCTGAATGTGTAAATCTGTGTACTCTTATCCGTGTCTTTCTTCACCCAGTACTCTATCTGAAATATGTGTCTGTTTCTCATTTCATTCCTCGTGATCGATGCCACTTTCTCCACTTATGTCAACTCTTTGCATCCATTTTTTGCCACTTTCTCCAGTTATCTCAAAACTTTGTATCTGTGCTTTTTTCCCACTTAACTCAACTCTTTGTATCTGACCAATTCCACTTTTTCCCACTTAACTCTTTGTATCCAATCTGTGCCACTTTTTTCCATTTAACTCAACTCTTTGTATCCAATCTGTGCCACTTTCTTTACTTAAATCAACTCTTTGTATCTGATCTGTGCTTATCTCTTCCTTCTAGATCACTGTCCCTCTGTTTACTTACCCTTTAACTCTAGCATGGTTTATATGTGTCAATTATGGCCAACCTAATTTGCGACCGCGTGCCCAAAATTTATTTTGAATCTATCTTATTTATCGCAAAGAGTCAAAACTCAAATGAAACCCGAAAGTGGGGATTTGTCCTAGCTGCTTTGATTTAGGAGAAGACGGAAGTAATATTTTTGTCACGTGACGGCTGATGACGCTCTGCGTGGCGACTTTGGCACGCATGTCATTGGTTAGCCATCAGTGCTATAAGTCAACTTTATTAGTCTTTGTTGTTGGTCTTCCACTTTTAAGTTGGTGTTATAACCTTAAGATAAAATGTTTAATGGCTTGGAAAACAAATTTCAACACAAAAAAATGTACACATTTTTATGCTGTGATTTAATTACCTAACTTTTGCTAAAACAAACAACCTCTTTTATTTAGGTCACATTTCTGTTAACTTTAAAATTTTATTGTAAAACCTTTACTTTTGGGGGGAGGGGGAGGGAGGAAATAAATTATCAATGAAAAGATGATAATGTTGATGCTTGTAAGATTTGTATTATGAAAATAATGTTGATGCCTTTGACAGTTGTAACATGAAGATAATGTTGACGCTTTTAGGATTTGTAACACGAAATTAATGTTGATGTCTTTGACAATTGTAACATAAATATAATGTTGATACCTGTGACCATTATAAATGTCCAACAGGAATCGACGAGGACCAGAGTGTCATTCCTTTCGTCCACTATCAGAGACCACAATTCCAGTACTTAAAAATTAGATGCGCATACGACGGCCTCGCGGTGGCTGATGAACTCATTTATCATTGGTTTCATTTAAACAATAACATCTATTACCCAGTTGTCAGCCAAAGTGACCGAGTGTACCCAGATCAAGAAGGTATTTGTCAGTTGTGGGTTTTTTAAATAACTCTTTTCGAGAAATATTAACCTGCAGTTTACAATAGTTTTTACCCGTTAAAGCTTTGAGTTGTGCTTGAACTAGCAAACGTTTTGGACTTGTCCTAGCGAATTAAATATAATTCAGTGCTTCTATTTAGGATGTCGGAGACATCTTTCTTGTGACATCATGAATGCAACATGAATAAAACCAAAAACAAAACAAAACAAAAAAAGATTATACATTAACAATGACAAGAAAGAAGCACTAACGTTTTTTAGTTCAATTCTTTAAAAAAATCCACAGCATTGATTAAGGTTGAAACGTCTGACAACCCCTTTGTTCAACCCGCTCAAGTGGATTACACACATCAGTTGTTGAAAGCGCTATTTTGATGCAACTGTCTGCATACTTTGAACAATTATTCCCAAATCATTGAGGGAAAAATTCCATGCAAAATATGTTGAAGAAAAGTCTTTCAGACTTTCTTCTTCTTTATTTAAGCTAAGCTTTTAGGAACAGAGAGCGAAACTGGGCTAAAACAGGGCGACTTGACCCAATGAATATTTTTAGGGCTGCGGAAATTACTGATTAATTTCTCGATTAATCGGTTAAAAATTTATCGATTAAAATTATTATAATCCATAAAATAGTGATTAAATTGTAAAAGTTTTTTTTAAAAACATTTTCGATTCATTAATAAAAAATTAATAATATTTGTTTTTTTACGTACAAACTACTCCATTTAAAAAATAGACTCTAAAAGTGTAAAATTCAAAATAACCTGTTTTATAATGACAACGATATCAAAAGAAACATTGTTTTTAATTAATTAACAATAAAAAAAAAATAATTCATTGAAATTGTTTTTAACTGCTTGTATTTAAATATATATCTGCCAACAATATTTTATTTTTAAATTAAATTACATTAAATGCTTAAGTTATGGGCATTTTTAACAATGCATTTTAAGAGGGCACAAAACGCGAAGAAAAACAACATAGTGGGAAAAAGTATTATGAGGTCTGCGGAAAAATATCATAACTTTTGAACCACTTGGAATAAAAAGATGATTTTTTATGTTTTTGTTAATCATCAAACAATTTCTATACAGCTGTATTACTTTTATAGTTTTATAATTAATTTGAAATTTTCATCTTAGTGCCTAAACTTTAATGCGTTATTTAACTTACTAACAATGTTATAAAAATAACTCTAAGAAAAATTCAACTGCTTGTTTTTATTACTTACCTTGAAATTTTCAGTATAATGACGTCATACATCTTTATTTTTAGCTTTCAGAAAATTATCGATCAATTAATCGGTAATTTTTCAAAAGTAAACGATTAAATTTAATTTAATCGATAACACCCCTAAATATTTTATTAAAATATTGCCTTATTTTTGTCAACATTTCAGGGCATCTCCACTTCCTACCAGTTCTAGCAACAGACCAGGCCCTGAACGAGGCTTCCCTGCCCTATGTTTGTTATGTGACAAGTCCAAAGTTAAACTACGGACGTTACGGACGCATCACTTACCTTACTGTTACATCCGGAAGTATGATTTAAAAAAAACAACATAATCACATGTTTATTACTATACAGTCTTTGACTAAAATAGATTAATATAGAATTTTTTAATTTTATTTCAGTGTGATTGACCGAGCAATGATCGGTCGTTTAAAAAAAAAAAAGAACGAAAGAAAAAATATAAAACCATTCTAATCGAAAAGTTATCCAGGATACTTCAAGAACCTGCCGAGATGTTGAGTTTTGTCCTGATCAGAGCAGCAGCCATAAATGTAACCAATGTTCCACCACCTTTAACAACGTGATATCACTTTCTTGGAATCCCCATGTCAATGAAATTATTAAAAATCAAACAAAACCTTAGGTTTTTATAAAAAGAAACTTTTACAAATGTAATAAAGATATAAAACTAAAATGCTACCTCAATCTGGTAAAACCTATACTAGAATATGCATCTTCTGTATTGGACCCATCCACCAAAGAAAATATTGATAAACTAGAACAAATTCGAAAAAGAGCTGCCAGATTCAATACTGGAGAATATTCAAAATTCAAAAGAGTAATACCATTAGTTAAATCATTAAACCTTGATACACTAGCGTATCGAAGATCGAGGAGTAAATTAGAAATTATACATAAATCAATTAATTTTAATTTAAAATACAACGAAAAGATATATTAATACAACCCTCAGATAGAAATAAAGATAAAAACACCTTTCTTATTCCATATGCAAGAACAAACAAATGCAAGTTTTCTTTCTTCCCGTCCGGTATTTGGGCATGATTGGTTTGCCTGAATAAACAAGGAAAGCCAACACTTTATCAACATTTAAAACTCTAAAAAGAATACAGGACTCAACACAAACCATAGATAAACGTAGGACGCAATAATCTTTTGTACAGGAGGAGCGTCTGTAACATATAAGATAAGATAAGATAAATACTTTTTATACGGCAATCTTTAGTTAAGAAATGAATCCATAAAAAATCGACGTTAACATTTTTAATATTCTCTTTATATGTATTAAGAGTCTATGTAACATATATTAACAATTTATTTTAATATTTGTTACTGAGTGTTTGATTTATGTATAAAATACTAACTCACAGGTCCAGTATATTCGGCACCAGTTTTGAAACATAAAACACGTGAATTCGGAACTTCAGCAAACGGGACAGCTAGTCTGGAATGTGTCTTCTATGGATAGTAAATTTACTATACTATACTTTAATATACTATACTAGACTAGACTACACTATGTTATACTATACTTTAATTTATTATACTATATTAGTATAGACTATATTATGCTATACTATACTTTAATATACTATAGTAGGCTAGACTAAACTATGCTATACTATAATTAATATACTATACTAGGCTAGACTAAACTATACTATGCTATACTTTAATATACTATACTAGACTACACTAAACTATGCCAAACTATACTTTATTATACTAGACTTGACTAGACTAGACTAAACTATGCTATAATATACTATACTTGAATATACTATTCTAAACTATACTAAACTATACAATACTATACTTTATTATACTTTACTCGACTAGACTAAACTATGTTATACTATATTTTTAAAATGCCATACTAGGCTAGACTAAACTATAGTATACTATACTAGACTAGACTATACGATACTATTTTACTTTAATATATTATACTACACTACACTAAACTATGCTATAATATACTTATATAAACTATACTAGGCTAGACTAAAAAATGCTATGCTATACTAAAATATACTATACTACACTAGACTCTACTATGTTATATTTTTCCCATACTCTATTATGATAGAAAAATATTAGGGCAGCGATTTTGACGATTCATTTCTCTATAAATCGTTTAAAAATGTTAACGATTGAATTAAATTATTTTTTAACGATTAATCGACCCATCACTTAAAAATATTGGAAGCCCAGAAGCAAAAGAAACTAAAAACAGGAAATTGCGGCCGATAAATAATTAATTTTCTTACGATTACAAGAAAATTTTTAGTTTTTAAACTAATAAATGACGGAAATGTTCAAAATGCCTACCATCGTTTTAACTCTTAGCCCACTTATCAAACCAAATGAAAAGCATATTAAGCTAATGCCAGTAATGGAATCTGACTCTGAGACAGAAAATGACAACAGCTCTTTATTTAATGAATTATTTCGCTAGAAAATGAGATGAAAGTTCCTGAATCCATTAACCCTCTTAAGTGGTGGAAACTTAATGAACACCGGTATCCGATAATGTCATTACAAGGCAAGACCGTTTTGTGCATACCAGTTATCTCAGTTCCATGTGTTTGATTGTTATTCGTCTGGTTATATTGTCAGTTAGACCAACTCATCACGTGAACAAAAGTAATGTCAACACACTTGTCTTTTTGCGTTGTTGGTTAAAAGATGAAACATAGGGTTCTTTTTTTCTTAAACCGGAAAACGTCATAGCTCATTTCGTAATGTTCTTTTTTAGATTACATTTTAGCGGAACAAAGTTTTGAGGCATAAATACAGTCAAATCACTATGTTCTCAAAATTGTTAGCTTAGTAAAATTACGAAATTGTTTTTTTTATTTTGCAAGTCCAATAAGCTGTCTTAAATTAACGAAGAATTAAAAATTAGCTGATAAGATAAATCATTCTCAATATACCTACATTCACTAATTGACTCGTATCTTTCATTAATTTTTTAATGGATTTGTCCTTACAAAAGATAAATTTAGATATAATATTTCTATTAATAGATTTCCGCCATATTATGGATATCCCTAAAAAAGGAGTAAATCTAGTGTTATTTAGATTTTTCCATAAGAATATTTAATAAATGCTACTTATGATGATATAGATTGTATTTTTGGGCTTTACTCCAAATAAACGATTAAATTAAAACAGCTCTAAAAAAAATACTATAGCAAAAATACAATAATATACTGTATTACACTACACTATGCTTTGATGTGCTACTATTCTATATTAACCTATACTGAACTATACTATACTCTTTTGCAGAACTGCACAAAGTGTGTGCGTGTGGGTGTAGGTATAGGTTTAAACAACTTGTGTCACCCCATACGATATGTTTTGCATCTAACCACGTGATCACTGTGTTGTTTCAGCGATCCCGACAGTCCCACTATAAACAGATGGTATCTACCCAACGGGTTACCTGTACCGACCGGAACCACGAAGTACCAGTTTGCGTTCAACAAGCGAAGATTGATAATACACGGAGTGCAGCTAAGTGATGACGGTGTGTACCGCTGTGAGTCGGAGAACGGGCTGGGAGTGTCAAGCAGTGAACCCGTTCGACTTATGGTGTGCAACTATTATGACTGAAGATCGTCTGCTCAACACACTCACTATAACGCTGGAGTAGAATCTAAAACCACATTGGTCAAATCGCTGCTTGTGTGTCCCATGCGGCTCTTCTGCGTTCCCATTGTGGCTCGCGAACAATTAAAACTTTGTTTTATTTCTTAAAATATATTTTAAAAAATTAAAAATAAATCAAATTTTAAAATACTCTTGATCTTCACAAAAGGTTTGAAATTAGTGTGGCTTGCCTTTAATTTTTAAAAGTTGAATAAAGCGTGTGGTTTCTGATTGGTTGGTTAAATTTACGGTTTCGGTAAACAATCTCATTTTGAAGCATCGATTAGTGTAGATTGGTATTGTAATCCTAATCAAGTTGGTACGTCGGAAGAAGCTGCAATGGATCGGTCCACCTGAAGCCAATCGATCCACGAAGGTGCCAGGACATGCGAGGCAAACAGGATCAACGCCGTAGAAAAAAAGGCAAACCCCAAGGGGCCCATGCTGCCAACCCTCCAGGAGACAATCCACTTGTCCCATGTCCTTTCTGTTCCCGAACCTTCCGTGCCAGGATCGGTCTTGTCAGCCATCTGCGCACACATAGACAAAACCAGTCCCAGCAACTCTCAGATGACAAGAATGGTCCTCGTCGACTCGACGGACGAACATTCAAGTATCGTAGATACTCATTTTAAAGCCATCCTTTATTCTTACAAAATCTAGAGGAAAAGGTTTGGGGTCGGCTTACGAGTGGGTCATAATGTTATTTATGCAAGCACATTGAATATCGGTGTTGTTATTGTAGATCATCAAGGTCCTTGTCTACATTCTACAAGTTTTGACTGCTCCAACAGAAACTATAGGATATGAAACATCTGCACATACCCGAATTTATTCATTTTATTTACTTTTGACATTGTAATAAATTGTTTTTTCATAGGCCTATTTGGTTTCAACAACGAAATATAATGTACGCGCCGTCCCCACAGTGTACACTGAATTTCTTTTTAAAAATTATATATATATATATATATATTAGGGCTAAAATCGATTAATTTTAATTGAAAATTAATTATTTAAAGTAATTTGAAGCTAAAAATAAAGATATTTGACGTCATTAAAATGAAAATTTAAAGATAAGTAACAAAAAAAAATGCAATTCACATTTTTTAATTAAATTATTTCCCCTGTCTGAAGGACTTATATAGAAAATAACATTATTCAGAAAAAATCATGTTAAGCCTGGTCCCTTTTGGAACTCAGGACGTGTTAGCGCATTTTCGTATTATGTATCAGTACTTATGTTAGATAACAGCATTATGTAGTTATCAGTAATTGTGTTTAGATTTTAGACATATTTTTATGAATTTTCTTGTGTAATGAATATACCTGACATTTTTAAATTTAAAAGCCATTTCTTTACATTTTAAAATTTTTTATTTTCTCTTCAATCTAACTACAAGTCACCACAAATGATGACGTAAAAGTCTCTAAACCTTTACACATATTCTAATGACGTCAACTAAAAAAAACAACTAATTCTTTTGCACGCCTTCGCACCACTCTTGAATGCTTGAAAAATGCTCTATTCGACTTCCGGCAATGGCGGCCGTTCCTTGTGCCAGTGTTAACTCTCGATTCGCAAAGTTTTTTGGTAGTTTTAACGGGTTTTTTTAACGGATCGAGTAACTGAGTGTTGATGCACCAATGGCAGGTCAGGACATAAAAAAAAACATATATACATCATGGGTCTAGGACTTATGGATCCTGTGATCAGGGTGATGACAGACGGACAAAACGGGTGCAATAGCGATTTCCACATCTCGAAAATGCGCTAAAAAGTTATGCATACGATGTAAAAAGCTGCAATTAAAAATATCGCTAAGTATCATTTCTCAAGTGTTATTTCAAGGCATGTTACATAAAGGTGCAATGAGTTCTAAGAAATTATATTTGAAAACTTATTACAAATACAATTTTTATTCTTTTAAAATATTAAAAAAAAAAAAAAAAAAAAGAATCAGGATTTGTTTTTAACGTTTTACAAGTTTTAGTTTAACGTAATATATAAATATATTTGTTTTTACATCAGTAAAATTTTTAAAGCATTTTTAACAATAAAAATAAGTTAAAAAACGCATTCAAGTTTAGGCACTTGGATCAAAATTTCAAATTAATTTTTAAAATATATAAATAAAACCGCTGTGTAGAAATTGTTTGATGATTAGCAAAAACATGAAAATGATTATCTGTTTCTGCCAAGTGGTAAAAAAAAATGTCAGGTATATTCATTACACAAGAAAATTCATAAAAATATGTCTAAAATCTAAACACAATTACTGATAACTACATAATTCTGATATCTAACATAAGTACTGATACATAATACGAAAATGCGCTAACACGTCCTGAATTCCAATAGGGACCAGGCTTAACATGATTTTTTAATTATCATGTGCCTTATAAAACAGCTAAATTTAAAATTTACACTTTTAAAAACTTTTTTTTTAATGAGAAATTTGTACGTAAAAAAAACTGTTATTGATTAATAATAATTAATTATTTTTTAAGATACACATATATATATTAGGTCTGCGGAAATTAACTATTCATTTTTTTTTATTAGTCGGTAAATTTTTTAACGATTAAAAATATTAATTGATAATTTAAATATTTTATCGCCTGTTACCTTCACGAAATATACTCAACAGCTTCTCTGAGTTTCATGCTTCTACCTACTCGGGAAAAAGGAGAATAGTGATTTTCAATTTTAATAAAGACCCTATAAGCAAAACAAACATTTAGGGTCCCCGGTGTATTTCCCACTTTCTTTTCAAACATGACTTCGCAACCCGACCGTAGATTTGTTTCTCGACATTGGCATAATAACTTCGTGCTCTCCGTTATACTCAGTGACAGAAAAGTAGTCACACACTCTTCTCAACAATTACTTTCATAAAATGAATACTTTAAGCGCCCTCCCTTGCTCTCCAAGCATGCGCAACTGTTAATACCCGCAGCAGTGTGAATCTCATCACTCCTGTGTTCTGTGTTCTCAGTGGCTTTGGTATCTCCTACAGTCGTCTGAACCACGTTGCTTTTCCATTGTTCTCTTTGATTTTGGCTGGTTTGGTATGCTAACAGTTCAAAATGATTTGTCTGTATCTTCCAAAACCTGTTGTCAGTCATGAACTATTGTATGTTTCTCTCTCCAGAGCTCATTCTTTTCGTTCACTCGCAGTCGTTTGCCGAAACCGACCCATTTGGACAACTGTGTTTTTTCAGAATGTCTTCAACCGTCACTAAATCATTAGCGGCGTATGCTACGACACGGGTCGGCTAATATATATGAATAAAATTAATGCATGTATGTATTTTGTCTTTTATAGCTCACTAAACCATTCATCGAATCACGATTAAAATTTAGGAAATTATTGAACACGCTTCCGAAATAGTTTGTGTGAATAAACATTTTGAAATACGACATTCATGGGGGACCAGAGGCCCTAAATGGTTTTTTCTAAGATAAGCTATATTCAAATTAGTTGAAGTTTAGGTTCTTGAAAAATGAATGGATCTTGACCAAACTTAGCAAATATATATTTTAAACCCTATATTGAAATACCATACTGGGTTAAACAACCTATTGTACATTCCTCTGGGGACGGGCCCAAAATCGTTATCTTTGTAAGTGTTAAACACTCTATTTCCATTTTGATTTTAAACAAACTTGAAATATATATATATATATATATTTAAAAATATATTTATCATGAAATAAACAGCAATTTTAAAGTTAATCTCTTGTACTGATTGGGCATGGGGGCCCTTTAGATTGTTTTTGCCTGCATGAGATGTATACAAATTGTTGAAGCGTTAACGATTGTGAAAATAGATGGATCATAACCATACGTGGTGTATAATGACTTTATTTATATTAATAATTTGCACGTTAATAATTTAAATCCCCAATTAATTTTCCACGACATTAAGCAATATGGCATGAGTACAATGAAAGTAAAAAATAAATTTATCACTCATATTTAAGCCGGGCCCCTTAATATCATTTGTTCCTTTCTAAGCTTTTTAATTAGAAATGTATTTATATGTTTGCTACGAATTTTGAGGGTTTTTTTTTTTTGCACATTGCCGTGTATGTTTCTGACATAATATTTTAAAAAAAGCATAATTCATTGTTTTTCTTTAAATTTATCCATTGCTACTGAGTTCGATGCAAAGCACGACAGGTCTGCTAGAGTAATATAAAACTTTCAATTATTTTATTGATTTTTGTTTTATTCATTTATTTCCAAATTTAACAATTTTATGCAGACGTTCGAAAAGAATCATTTTTGATGCGCTGGTTTCTAAAATGTGTAGCGTCAGCGGGACATGAGTTGCAAATTATATATATTTATTGATTATTTTTTCGTGCGCTGCTTCCTAAAATTAGTAGCGTCACGGACGGGATAGACGGACGTGACAGACATACATTGCAAATTATGTTTATTGATGATATATACACGAAAATGTATAAATATATATAGTGACCATTTGTAAAATATATCGATTGATCAAACATAGTCAAACTTAATATGTTATGTCATTTTTTGCATGGAATATTATTATCGTGTTATAGAACCATCCAATTTATTTATGATAAAAGTGTCGCTGCAAGAATGGAAATTGATATAAAACATCGTTTGTTATTTATGAAATGAAAAAAACAACAACAAAAAAAAAAAAAAAAAAAAAAAAAAAAAAAAAAAAAAAACAACTAAAAAACAAAACAAAGTCAAGCATCTTCTTTGTATTTTAAAAAAAAAACTTTAATAAACTATTTTTTATTCAGTAACTGTCATTGTCATACGAGTAACATAGAATAAAGAAAATATGCAGCGAAACGAAAATGAACTTTAAAAACAATTCATATAAAACGTTTAAAGAAAATAACATACTTGTATGAAAGAAAAAGTCAAACAATAAGATTAATGAATCGTTGAAAAGATATAAAATAGCTCAATAGTTTAGAAAGCATATACAAACAAAGCAGAAGATGAAGAGAAACAAATTGAAAAAAAGTATTTCCTTTTATTTTGTAGTATCCCAAATTTCACAAAGCAGATCATTTTTGCTGAAAATAATTTGAATCTATTTATATCATCATCATATATCTTCTATAGATCTCCGGCAATTTAAAGTGTTCTTTATGTACATTTTGATTGCTTTTCAGAAAGGCCCACCATGCGATTTCTGTCATAAAAGCACAAATATTAGAGGGAAAGTAAGGTGGAAAAAAAATTGACAAAGCGTTAGTGAACATAATATAAATGACTTGACTGTATAGTGTCGTTGCATACTATCTGCACGATTCGCAAGGGGTCATTCAGTGAGCTAGTCGTCAACAATACATTACAGTAAACAATTTAAGCAACGTCATGAGGATTTTTGGTACTGCATCGCAGCTTGAATAATTACTTCATTTAGCTACTTTAAAAATACTAAACTTTCAAAGCATTTAAATCAATTTTGATTGGTTGTTAACTAGATCTTTAAATATATTCAAATTCTTAGGTGGAAAATCTGTGCCCTACGATTCGCCCCCGTAGTCCACACAAACTCTACAGAACAAATTTATGCTAATTATAAAGCTTTCAAATTTTGCTTTGAACATTATCTTTAATTTTTTTTTAAATTAATAAAATCTATTATTATTTTTTAAAATTTCAATTTAAAATTTAAAAAAAAATCATGTTAAGCCTGGTCCCTTTTGGAACTCAGGACGTGTTAGCGCATTTTCGTATTATGTATCAGTACTTATGTTAGATATCAGTATTATGTAGTTATCAGTAATTGTGTTTAGATTTTAGACATATTTTTATGAATTTTCTTGTGTAATGAATATAACTGAAAATTTTTTTTATTTAAAAGTCATTTCTTTACATTTTAAAATTTTTTATTTTCTCTTTAATCTAACTACAAGTGGTTTGTGGTCACTGAAATAGGACTCATAAATGAAACATTCTAAATTGTAATCAGCTAATCGCCCAAATACTGCGTCAATTGTTGTTTGATAGATCGTGGTTGCCAATCTTGGTGAAAGTAGCTAAATGTTGAAGCTTGTTTCGAAAAAGTTTTCAATTTCTGCCCCTGAGCCGCTAAGATCTTGATTGAAGTCACCACAAATGATGACGTAAAACTCTCTAAACTTTTACACATATTCTAATGACGTCAACAACAAAAATAACTAATACTTTTGATAATACTAAGACTTCGGCAATGGCGGCTGTTTCCTGCGCCAGTGTTATCTCTCGATTCGCAATGTTTTTTGGTAGTTTTAACGGGGTTTTTTAACGGATCGAGTAACTGAGTGTTCATGCACAAATGGCAGGTCAGGACATACAAAAAACATATATACATCATGGGTCTAGGACTTATGGATGCTGAGATCTAGGGTGATGACAGACGGACGGACGGACGGACAAAACGGGTGCAATAGCGCATTCGAATTCTCGAAAATGCGCTAAAAATACTTTGACGTCTCTGTTTTTTGTATATGACATGACATAATCAAATAGGGATGTTTATAATATGGCGGAAATCTATTAATAGAAATATTATATCTAAATTTATCATTTGTAAGGACAAAATTCATAAAAAATTAATAAAAGATACGAGTCAATATGTGATTGTAGGTATATTGAGAATGATTGATCTTATCAGCTAATTTTTAATTCTTCTTTAATTTAAGACAGCTTATTGGACTTGCAAAATAATAAAACAATTTCGTAATTTTACTAAGCTAACGATTTCGAGAACATAGTGATTTGACTGTATTTATGCCTCAAAACATTGTTCCGCTAAAATTTAAAATAAAAAAAGTACATTACGTAATGAGCTATGACGTTTTCCAGTTTTAGAAATGAAGAACCCTATTAGGTAAAAAAATGAATGACGTAATAAAATCAGTTTTTCCACATCCCATCAATTGAATTATATTTGATTAGTTACTGTGCACTGAAAAAATGAAAACAATAAAAATTATAATAATAATGAGACACCGTTCAATGATTAGATGTATATATACAAACTAATGGAACAAAAAATCCTGTGTTGAAAGTTTCGTGTTATTTACTTCGCTATTCTTTTAAAAATATTGACAAAAACAATACATAAAAATGACAAAAACTATAACGATTTTGATGTGAATTATGTTATGTCCTTTTGGAAAATCAAACCACATCGCGTAGATGAATATGTTTATAATTATAAAACATGACCTGTCTACACAGAAGAGTATTAGATAAAATTAATTGTACAATTTTAATCAGAAATTAGAATACTCATTGCTTTGTTGAATTTTAGTTTATGCAGTATTTGAAATATGATTCGAATTAGAACGTTACCCTTTACCACAGAGCAGCTGTCTGAACGCCTTGGCGAATTTTGAACTCATGGTGACGTAAATAATGAAATTGGTCGACGTGTAAATATGAAAGCATGTGTCGAAGATGATTCTCTTGTAATTGTGCGACAGGTCCACGTTCAAGAAGAAGCAGAAAGACAGAATAATACGCGGGGAAAATGACAGGAATGCTACACAACACACAATAAATAACATCTTCAAAAGCTTCAATTCTTTCTGTCTTTGGGTGGTCCCAGTCACTGAATTCTGGGCACGAAATTTGACAGAAGAGAAATGCAGGGATACGCCTATGGCAAGGTTGCTAAATAAAATGTTGAACATGGGAAGTAAGTATAAAAACACAGTGTTAAGAATAAACAAATAATACATTTGCCCAGCGAACATCGCTTCATCACCTGAAACGAACGCATTTGTGTTGACCAAAAAATAATTGGGTAAAGTGAAAGCGATCGTATACAGGGTGATGAATACGATGATGGCCTTGACATTAGAAGGTGTAAAAATTCTAGAAACAGAAAAGGGAAACTCAACAGCAATTAGCCTTTCAACAGCGATGACAGCCACTTGGAAAATTCCGATGATTAGTGCAAGGTTGTGGACAGGGGCGTAACTTTTTAAATAATTTTTTTCAAAAGCTTGACTCAAGTCCACATTGATTCTGACTAATACACGATGCAGCTCCGCTATAAAATCAACCGACAGATAAAAGAGGTCGCAGAGTGCGATGGACGTTAGAAGCATGTTCGTTGTGTCACTGAAACTGCCATGCCTTATCAAAACTAGAATGGTCACTACGTTGCCGAATATGCCGAACGTACTGAGCAGACCACAGAAGAACCTCGAGACAATTGATGACGTCAAGAAATACTGTAGATGTTGATGGAAAGAGTAGCCAACTTTATCGTCGTAATTCTCATACTCATATTCATACTCTTTCGGATAGAGCCAAAGAATTTCGTTTGAGTTAGAAGACCTATTCATTTTTACACTTTGGTTTGATTTATTCTACTTTGTATCTTAATGTTTTTAATATCAACGGAGCCGAGAACTTTTTGTGAAATATAAATATTTGCGAACATGAATTGTCTTTCCGCCTTAAAAATTTAAAGAACTAAAATTATAATAAGAAAAATATATAATTATTACGTATTCTTCAAAATTATAACGAACTTTGTGCATGTAATTTATGAAAAATAAATTCCTGTTATTAATTTAACAATCTAATTTCAAATCTTAAAGTTTTAAATATGCTTGGTACTTTAACAAATTTACCGCGGAGTGGTGGAAACACTGAAAAACATTTGTTTACAAATTGCAGAAAATTTGGCGTCGAGACTAACATGTACCAAACAATTTGTGCTACTAAACAGCACATTTAACATATTCTGTGTATAGTCTATGATCTTTATGCCGTTTGGGGAAAACGTGAATTCGGATTGGACGAAATATGTCAACAAATGAAACACGGTAAACGGAATCAGCATAACAAACTTCATTGTGAATACCACAAACATCGTAATGGATCCATCATTCCTCTAATTTAGGTTTTCGTGGTTCCTATGGGAACCATTGTAGCGCAAAGGAAGCGAACAATAGAGGATAGCCGAACAAACGAAAATCACCGCAAGTGGAACTATAACGGCTACGATCTTACATACGAGTTGGGCTGTGGTAACCTGTGTGTAGAACATGAGGCTAAGAACACTGGGCGTGGCTTTTAATTTTTTGTTTAAGGAGTTGAAGTGATAGTGGTAATAGAGATAGAGGTCGGGCATAGACAAAATAGACACAGCAATCAACAGGCCTGCTATGGCATATTTCATTCTAACGGGCCGGAACGCTCGGGACGCCATTAAGGGAAACCACACAGCCGCCACTCTCTCTACACCGAGTAGGGCCATCAGGTGAATGCTGAAGTACCAGGCCCTGTATTTCCAGTGGTTGATGAAGACTATATGCGCCAGCTGAAGGTAGCAGTGCCAGACGAGATCAAAGTCCTTAACGATGTCCGAGGCTACGATGAATAAATTTGTCAGGAAGCAAATCAGATCCGACACCGCCATGGCAGTCGTAATGATGTTGTTGAAGTTTTTAAAGCCCAGCTGTTTGAGAACCTTGATGGTGAGGACGTTGACCGCCACACTCCATAAGCACAGAACCGGAAACAGGCATTTGTAGCAGAGAAATAAGATTCTCCAAGGAGACGCTGTGTGAAGACTGAGAGTCCTCATGTTATTATTGCTGACGTCTCCATCAATGTTCGTCTCATCACTGAGATCTTGGTCTGTGATACTGGAGTTCAATGACGTCAAAGGTGTGTAGTTCCAGAACATATTTATAAAGTCAGCTGTATCGACTGAACTGAAACTGATTCTACATATTTTCAACAAATTAAATTGATTCACTTTTTATTTTTAAAGAACAAAAATGAGAACAGATCTTTTTTTTTTTTTTTTTGAAAATATATAATCCTAATTTTTTGTGTGCTAATATCTTTCCCCCGACCCCCACACGATCTCTTGTCACCAAGCTCTTTCTTCTGTCCTCCCAACATAAAGATCTTTGTCCAGTTGAAATGATTCCACTAACTAGAAATTCAAAGTAAGGCCACACTTAACTGAAAGCCCCTGACCAATTTTTGCAGTAAAGTAACGGCGCCGGTTAAATCAAAAGCTGCATGTTTTATAAATTTAAAATTATTAATTTAAGTAAAGATTATTATTTTTTTTAATAGGTTCAAATGATTATTATTTTATCATTATAGAATTAAAATAAATATTAGAAAAAGATTGCATGATGAATAGCTTCTTCATAAATCAGGTATCATTTAGCAAATATGTAAGAAGAAAAAAAAAAAAAAAGGATACACAAATTATGGCTGAGAAATAATTATCCCACAAAGCAACCCAAACTGCATTAACACACTAGTAAGAGGTACTTTATGAAATATGTAGCACCATTTATTTATTTGTAAATGTATGTACAGGTAGTGACCAGTGGTAATAAAAGTTACTCCTACCCTTCAAACTAATAACTCAACCATCTGTTTGTCTCCAAGGAATGTCTCGAGTGAAGTTCGATTCACTCCCGAAAAAAAATAGAGACATGTAGCTTGATCATCAACTTCTAATTTTATTTACCCCGTGGCACAATGGACTTAAAACTTTCGTTTCAATTTAAATATGAAGCCACGACTAAAACTGAAGTAGAAACAAATCAATAAACGATGCATCGTTCAAAGCCTCACCAATAATTTTCAAATCTTCAACGTGTGCGACAAGAAAAGAGAGAACATTACCGATACTTACATTGGATTATTAAAATTAAGTTTAAATAAAAAATACTTTGATAATTCCAATCAGGAATTTCGTTAAATGCGTAAAGTGCTGGTCTATTGATTTTAAAGTATTGTAGCAAATTCACCATTAAAAAAATGTATATTATTGGGTGAAATCATTAATGAAATGAACTTTGTTTATAATAATAATCGGGTTTATGTTTTAAATTTGATTTTGTGAATAAGATTTAAAATACTGCCTAAGATAATTCAAGGCCCTAGACGAAGTAAATTTTGTGGCCCTAAATGTAATAGAAAACTAAAAAATAAATATGGTAAGTTGTTTTTTTTTGCGTGGTCCCCACTAATAATGAGACAAATTGGAGGACCTTGTCGGCTGCCTACTTTTGCCTATGCCTAAATCAGTCCATGGTCTAACTACGAACTACATTAACTACACAAATTAATACACTATTTATCAGTTTATTCTTTCAATGCTAAATTATTCATGGTGACTTATTACACATTTTAATAAACATAAAATATATAAATACTTTATAATAGTATTTTTTTCGTGGAAGTTTTCATAATAGAGTAACAGTTTACTTAGAATTTTACACTAAATCTACTACAATTACGTTAAAAAGATATTCTTAATATTATTAAAGAGAAACAAACAAATGTATATGAATATATTAGTTTTTGTTTCCAGCAAACGTTTTCTCCTTTAAAAAAAAATCAGAATCAGCTCCTTAAATTTAATCAGCTGATTACAGCATTTGTTGACGGGTCTAAGATTCTGATTTCAATGACATACAATTGATTAACTTACACAAAGCAGCGCAAAGTACGGATGAGACACTTTTCTTTGGACTCTTATTGATAAATAACTCAAAATTCAAAATTACGCGATGGCTGGTCACTGTTTGAGAAGCCTTGCACAAATGTCTTTTATGTGGAGTTCAATAGACGTGTACATCTGATCAGAATCGATTGATCTGCGTAGGTCGTAAATATAAATTAAATTGATGACCTTTGAGATCTTTCTTAAACAAAAATTATTTTAAAAGAACTTTCAGAAATTCGGAAGAAAAAAAAAGGATGGGGAAAAAAATATCTAAAACAAAATTAAAATATTACTACCATTTATCTACGGGTTAAGAGAGCCTCTCTCGACAATAGCATTATCTTCTTGAAATGTGAGAGAAATGCCTGACGTTTTCTAACTGTTATAAACTTAAATTAAAATAGAATATTAAAAATAATATTTTAAAAAATCTTCGTAACAACCGAATCCTACAAGAGGGAACTTTCCTATTTGTTTAAAAAATCGAATTTTTATATCGAGCGGAACACATTTCATTATTTTTTGCTGCTAAACATAACACAACCTTCGGGACATTAGCAAGAGGCGCCTAAAATGCGATTTTAAAGAAGCGAACTTTTTAAAACATGAAACTAGCAATAAAATGTTTAATATACTTAGTGCCTACTATAAAATGATATTTAGACTTAAAGAACGAGGTTTCATTTAATACTTCATGGTAAGGTGTACTCAAATATTCTGTAACGCTATAGCGATTTTAGTCGAGTGAAAAATCGTGAAAAATCGTATGTTTATGCAGAGCGTCTGCAACAGATAAGATATCAAGAGGATATATAGGTGCAGTTAGTTAAGGCTTCTAGATACCAGGGAATCAACCGGGGGTATATAAAGAATTTTTGAAACTGTTTTAAAAACGTAACATAAGTATGTTCAAATTACTACGAATAAAGAGCAACTGTAATTAATGTGATAATTGATTACGACAAAGGGCAAATTCTTTTAGACATCTCTATTGTTTACCAGCTGCATCTCTTAAATGCTAAAATTAGGGAAGACTGCTGCCATAACAATAAAACTATTTTTATCAAGGGGGTGTTAAAGTCTATAGGTTAAGTTATAGTATGTAATGTTAGCGGGATGTGCCATTTTACACTGCCATTTAAATGAAGGAGCTTTTGTAAAAATTAAAAATAAGAAGATACTGGCGCAGGTTCGTAAAGGAAAATATAATGGTTTTCATTGCTCGATGGCCCAGCTACGTGGCTGTGCGCACGGCCTTAGTCACAAGCCAATTTCACGGCGTCTAGCAGACTAATCATTGTCTTATGACTGACACTAACGTGTTATGACATCTTATGTCTTCTTAACTGGGCCCGTCTAATGATTCAACATAGGTTTCACAAATACCTTTGTTCTGGTAAAGCTAAAGATCAAAGGAGAGAAATATTTGCAGATAATTTAAGACGCTTGCTTATAATATAAATGGAAAAGGCCTTTTACAGCGTAGGGGTTAGCCCGTTTACGTCTTTTCCATTTACTTTTTTTATAAGCCTGATTGAAGTCTCATCCCCGAATTCCCTTATGTTGTATGGATATCGCGCAGGTGTCGGCTAATTTATACAAAGTTCGATTCACAGCGAAAACTTTTTCTCACTGTTACCCTAGCGATCCAAGTGATTGTTATTACAAAAAGCTTTCGGTCGTAAAAAAATACGGAATTAGAATTTAGTTAAAATAACACCATAAATATCTGAAGACTCTTCAACGAGCAAATGTACGAATAACCGTTTTCGCCTGCTGCCCTGTTTTAGTTATGTTCTTCAAGTGGAAAATTTGTTGGGTAACGTTTAGTTTAAGTTAAGTTTTTTTTAATAATGTTTCTATAAATTAACATATGAATTTTGGATTTTTATTTGACGTAAAACTACCGTGTTAAACAAATAATGCAAACGTTGTGAAGCGGTAGGTGGGGTAGACGGACATTGAAAAAAACAACAAACAAAACGGAATAAATATAGAATCATAATCCTTGCATATTCTTAAAGCGACTGTGACAGTGACGGTGAAAGTGACAGTGACGGTGAAAGTGGCAGTTACAGTGACGGTGAAAGTGACAGTGAAAGTGACAGTGAAAGTGACAGTGATAGTGACAGTGACGGTGAAAGTGATGGTGAAAGTGACAGTGATGGTGAACGTGATGGTGAAAGTGACAGTGACGGTGAAAGTGACAGTGACAGTGATGGTGATGTATGGGAAGTTAACTGTTGTGTAGTGTGTAGGAAATGTCGCCTTTACAAAATAAAGAAAGACTTTCTGTTACCAGTGTGGCGATAAAAGATGTGTTTCTTGTAATTTGGTTCGTTGTTTAGGGATAATAGATAATGATTATAATTAATACATTCTCGCCTACAAGGATACAACTTTAGTGATCTCACAATTGATTACAACAAACAAGAATAGTGTAAAGTTAAACGAAATACAAGTTTATTTACACTATGTACATTATATTGAGAAATACTCATTAATTGATATATGTTAAAGTCATATGACTTATTTGAAACTCTGATTCTACTCAATGAATTTTAATCTAATCCAAATCTTTCATAATTAAGTGTTAAAGTAAGCTTTTATCAATTCTCTATAATAATGATTTCATCATTAGGCTTCAGCCCTATACTAATGTTTAATGGTATGGTACTTAAAGATAAATCTTGTCCTTGCGAGGCGCTGTAGTTGATATATTAGCTGATGTCCCTGATGAGTGGTTCTGGTCCGTCCTCGGTGGTGCTGAACCGCGGGTCAGGCTGATTCCACTGTTGAGTTGTTGCAGATGACTCTGTGGTGCTGGTCCTTTGGAGCAGGCTGACTCCACTGTTGAGTATTGCAACGACGTTGTGGTGCTGATCCTGGGAACAGGCTGATCCCCTGTTGAGTGACGGTGTAAATGACTTCTTGCTGGACTCACTGTATCAACAAAAGATAAACCTCTTGAAGGGTTTGAACTTTCACCTATGAATATAAGTGACTTCCGAAAACGCGGAGTTTCCAGGCTTCGATTAGCACGAGTGTAATCGTGGCTGATCGGCTTCGATCCTCTCCTGGGGATGGCGGATCGGCATCAGTCGGGTACTGGTATGTACGCCGCTGGATGTAGAGGGTCTATCCGGAGATGACCGTCTCTGGACTTGTTGGGTGGTTGATCCTCAGGGCTTACAAGGGTGGTCTTGTCCTTGGCCTGATGAACACTGTTGCGATATTCTCCTCTGGCACCGGTCGTAGATGATGAATGAGTCTCGGCGTCCCGGTAACCAGGGACCAGATTCTATAAAACAAGGTACAAACTTTAGTAGTTTACCCGTTATATACTATTAGTTGTCCCTCATTTGACATCCGAGCCTTCAGAGCAAGGTGTCAAAAGGGAATCAAAGTATTCATAAAATAGTACAAGATAATGGTAAATAATACATCAAATCATTATTAATAAGATTGTATATTACCCATTGTTAATAATAAAATAGCAATAATCTCAATGTTCATATATATGCGTTACTGATGCACACATATTGAACAATAGTTAATCTATTAATTGATTTAATCCATTGACAAATGGAAACTGGTGTTAAATCACATACAACGATAATAAGTACAGAATACCTAACGGCATTCTTATGGTTATTTAACCGATTCAAATAAATTCAACATATAATAAATGATCAAGCATTTAATTATAAAACTATTAATTTAGCATAGAACAATATTATGACAGTGTATTAGTTGATAATTGAGGTCGTTCTTACTTTATCTGGATTTCGGAATGTTTAGTTCCTTGAGGGTTACAATCCGAGTGAATATACAACAGTTGATGCTATCACCTCAATAGAAGAAAAATGGAGACAGGTTCATCTCTCACACTTCTTAGATGACAGTTAATATGCGTATTCAACTATTCCGTCTCACGGCGCGAAATGGTGCGCCTTTAGAGACATTTCCTTTTCTTGTTTAGTTGTTGCTGCGCAGTGAGGAATTGCGCGTTCATAAATTTCGTCACAACCAGCTCATTGAATTATAAACAAGAATCTGTTGCTATCGTGTAATAAGACAATTTTAAAGACAAACATATATTCTGTACCTTTGGCCCCTCCTCGGCCCCCTGTGATATTTTATATAATTATTCTACCTGTTAACGTCGCAGATTGTTACTTAACAACTACAGAAATTTTCATACTTCTACCTACACGGCAAATGGGAGATTGGGTGATTTTCAGTTTTTATATAGCTCATATATGGAAAAATAAATTTGGCCCCCGGCTCCCAGTAATTGATAATCTAAATATTTTTTTGTCTGTTACCATCGCGAAAATGTACTCAACAACCTCCTAAAGTTGTGTGCTTCTTCTTACACGGGACACAGGAGAATTAGTGATTTTAAATTTGTATTGAGCCCATATTAGGAAAATAACGTTTTTGGGCCCCCGGCCTCACATTTTTCATTATGAGAGGGTACCCAACAACTTCTTTAAGTTTTTTGCTCCTACCTACACGGGAAGTTGGAGAATTAGTTATGTTAGTGAGTGAATAAGTGAGGTCTTTGCCTTCTTATTAGCATAAATGCTTGAAAAATGCTTTGAATAAGAAACGGTGCGAAGGAGGCAGTAATCTTCTGTATAGAAGGAGCGTCTGTAGCAGATGAAACAAGATAAGAAACGGATTATATAGAACAGGGAGAGTACATTTAGAGTACTTTTGTCTTCTACAAACCACAATTTCACGTTGTAATAGATAATTTGTGAACATTTACCAACCTGCCTCTTGATTATACATTTAGCACGTTGACTATTAATGATGGCCAAAGTAAACGTTGCTACCATGAGCATCACACTGTAGCATCGTTCTTCATCCAGACAGGAAATATTTCAGTCAGGAAAGTACCAGGAGAAGGGGGATCATTCATTGTCTTAGAGTCTTAGATACAGTTTCGAATGCCTTTGTAAAGAGCTGAACCGTCACGCAGAGCTGACCCTTTACAGGTAGTTGACCCGTTACACGGAGCTGACCCGTCACATAGAGCTGACGCGTCACATGGGGGCGCCAAAATCATGCTTGTCAACTGGTTTTGTAATGAAGATATTTTCGGAGCACCAAAATTCAATCTTGCAACGTATTTGGGGTAGATCTATATAAGTTTACTTCAAAATTAAATTATATAAGAGTTTTAATACTAATTTTGGCGCCCCCTAACGTGGTACCCGGGTATATATGTCCCCCCTGCCCCCCTCGCTACGCCACTAGCCATTAACAATCAAATGTTTATTTTAAAAAACCGAAAACTGATTAAAGTATATCAAATTTTTTTATTGTTATATATA
>MUZC01001491.1:37685-48416 GCA_002072015.1 Radix auricularia
GAGGTGGGGGGGAGAGGAGGAGGTGGTGGGGAGAGGATGAGGTGGTGGGGAGAGAAGGAGGTGGTGGTGAGAGGATGAGGTGGTGGGGAGAGGAGGAGGTGGTGGGGAGAGGAGGTGGTGTGGCTGATGTGCTGTAAATAAAAAGACTGCTGGAGCTTCACACTTTGTTCTATTCTATTGTTTCGAGTTATGCCCCCGCTCGGCTACACATTTGGCGCTGCGTGCGAGTAGGGTTTTTTTTAGGTAAGGATGACAGTTTCACAACAGTGTATTCAATCATGCAGAATGGAACAAGTTGAACAAGTACACGTCAACAGATTGCCAAAGTTACCTCGGTTTTAATGGAGACGGTGGCATGGAGCAATTTGTTTAGGAAGTCCGACTGCTCCTGTAGTTTGACCCTCATCTCCAGGCTCAGCTGTCACCTGGATCCTTGGTCCTTGGAAGGACGTGCCCACCAGGACATAGTGGACCGGGCACCGACAGAGATCAACCCCATTGACAAACCTGTATAACTTATAGTTTTAAAAAACTGGGGAGATCAAATGAATGGCGCCACCACTCTGGCCTCTGCGTTTTAGGGCCTGGATAAACATGTTAAGGACTATGTGGCTGACTTGCGCAGCCCTTTACTTTACCCGAAACGCACGGCCCAGCATACCAGCGGACGACATACGTCGAGATGTCTTCATTCAATGTGTCCAGCCAGCCACCCAACGTCGTGACATAAGAGCATATGCCAGATTACACGCTGGCAGCTCTTATGAAGATTTCCGATAGGAGACCCAACTGCGGATGTGGGAGGACTTCCCTGATGTTGCCGCCACTACCCAGCTCCTGGCGGCACCGCCTCCCAACATTACCCTGGTGACAAACCAACTACTTGCCTACATAGATCAGCAAGTTTCAAAACTATTGGAAAGGTTCCAGCCATCTACACAACAAACCAGACAGAGTCCTGATCCCAAGTCAAGTTGATTGTCAAACCATCACCCATACATCCCTAGTCAAGCTGATTCTCAAACCATCACCCATACATCCCAGGTCAAGCTGATTCTCAAACCATCACCCATACATCCCAAGTCAAGCTGATTCTCAAATCATCACCCAGACATCCAAGGTCAAGCTGATTCTCAAACCATCACCCAGATATCCCAGGTCAAGCTGATTCTCAAACCATCACCCAGACATCCCAGGTCAAACTGATTCTCAAACCATCACCCAGACATCCCAGGTCAAGCTGATTCTCAAACCATCACCCAGACATCCCAGGTCAAACTGATTCTCAAACCATCACCCAGACGTCCCAGGTCAAACTGATTCTCAAACCATCACCCAGACATCCCAGGTCAAACTGATTCTCAAACCATCACCCAGACATCCCAGGTCAAACTGATTCTCAAACCATCACCCATACATCCCTGGTCAAGCCAGTGAAAGTCTAATCACAAACAACATTATGTCTGTGGTGTAGTAGAAAAGGCCACTTTGAGGATGACTTTCGAGCCAGAAGGAAGTTGGTCTCCCACCACAATGGTAAACCTCAATTCCTTACAACCTCAGATTTACAGTGTAACCAGGAAACAGAGGCCAAGACAGGCCGAGGGTCTCAGAGGCTAACTCCAGCCCGATACATCGAACACATCACAGCAATGTTACGCTCCATTATAGCGTTCCCGTGTTAGCAACACAGAGAAAACAGGGAGATGAGGACTAGCTATAACACCAGTTGTTAGCAACACAGAGAAAACAGGGAGATGAGGACTAGCTATAACACCAGCTGTTAGCAACACAGAGAAAACAGGGAGATGAGGACTAGCTATTACACCAGTTGTTAGCAACACAGAGAAAACAGGGAGATGAGGACTAGCTATAACACAAGTTGTTAGCAACACAGAGAAAACAGGGAGATGAGGACTAGCTATAACACCAGTTGTTAGCAACACAGAGAAAACAGGGAGATGAGGACTAGCTGTAACACCAGTTGATAGCAACACAGAGACATGAGGACTAGCTATAACACCAGTTGTCAGCAACACACAGCAAAGAGACAACGTTTTGTGTGGAGAGACATGTCCCCTCGTCCACTGAGGGGCAGTAAGAACATGGAATTAGGGACTGGCTGACCCAACGAGTCCAAATAACGCCCCCACAAGCGCCTTGAATCTCTGAATTACTTCGCCCTGCACAGTGTTATCAAGCAAGCTGACAAGTTGCTTGTCTTCAGGGCGAAATAAGATCCAAGATTTCTGGCAGCCCGAATATATTGCGTCATCGCAGGTCTACCCGACCAGCTTGTGTATAAACAAACTACTGCCGCTGGCGGGGGGGGGGAGGGAACGAACGGTCAATTGGAAGGACCTTCTGCTGGTTGAAGCAACACTCTCGGATATGGTACCAATGTCAGATGCATGCCAGCCAAGAGTAATAGTGACGTGGATGATCCCATAAATATCCACCGAAAAAGACCCGGGGCGCTCCGGTGGATGGTCACACTGAAAGGGGGTCAGGTTTGTCCCCACAGGCTCCACCACCCAGATCGTCAGTCGTAGACATCCTCAGTCGTAGACATCCAAGCACTTAAGGACATTAAATTTTACCATCGATGTCGTTTGTGTTCAAATGCCTGGGGTGAACTACGTCGAAGGGACGCCTTTGCTACTAACGGATTTTGTTTTTTAAATCTAGTTCTAGTTATGGTATTTGAACTGTTTAACTGTAATAGATAACATTTTACCATGACATTGGCTCTTGAATGTATGTTTAATTATGACAATTATGTTCCTGCTCAACTATTAATTTTAGTTGTATGTTTCTGCTTACTATATATGTGTAATATATATAGTTGTATTGACATATAGTTGACCACGCCACTATATATGATTTAAATAAATCGGGGTTTAGTATATAGGTACTAAATGTTAGCGAGGCATGAAATAAAAATGATAATGAATGATCTTTTGTCAGGTTTGGCCAATTAGTTTATGGTTGGCAAACTAGGGGGTGGGGTGGCTAGTGGCTAACAACAGTGCACATGTTTCAAGACCAACAATGCGTCGCAGTTATCCCCGCATTCGAGCATCATTCGCGTTGTTCTGATTTCATCGTGATGTAGTATGTGTCTGTTATTCCCCACTTTCTTTTCACTATTTATGAGCAAATCTGCGGCGTATTCCACGCCGCGGGCATCTAGTATGTATAAAGATAATTGAGAACTTCATCTAGTATGTATTAAGATAACTGAGTACTTTGTCTATATGTATGGAGATAACTGAGTACTTTGTCCATATGTATTGAGATAACTGAGTACTTTGTCCATGTGTATAAAGATAACTGACTACTTCGTCCATATGTATTAAGATAACTGAGTAATTCGTCCATATGAATTGAGATAATTGAGTACTTTGTTCATATGTATTAAGATAATTGAGCACTTCGTTTATTTATGTGTATCAAGAGAATTGAGTAAACTTTATGTGTATACACATAACTGGGTACAGTATCATTTTGGTCAAGGTAATTAAGCACCTGTACCTTGTGTATTAAGTAAATCTTTATTGTTGCGTAGTTACTCAAGCCTCTCATGATTCCAAGTTATAGTGTGTCAGACATTTAACCAGCTCATATAACATGAATTAGGGAAAGCATTGATCATATTCGTCAAAACTTTCTGTACTGACGGCAACTAGAATTACGAGCAGAAGACGAGACAAAAGGAATATGCTTCCTTCCTCCATCAGTAACCCACTAACATGACGTAGCACGCTATTAAATCGCGTTCGCTTAAAGAGATTAGAGGATTCGTTTTGTTTGGATTGAAAGGTTAGAGGTCAAATGTGCAAAACTCAGAGTTGCTCGACTTTTGGACAAAAGGTCAAGAGAGCGGGAGACCATCAATGGGCGAACTTTTTGTACTCCTCCCAAAACGTCACGGTGTTAGTAGGGCAAACACTTATTCAGGGGAAAGAAATGTTTGGCAAGGGCCATGGGACCATTAATGAACCTGCCCCCCTCCCTTACCCGGCTCAGCCAAGTGCCAGTTCAAATTGACATTCTCTCTTAAGAATGAACAATTTTTACAAAAAAATGTTTTAGATTTTTTTCCCCAAAAGTTTTAAATACCTAAATCTAGTATCATTTTAAAACACAAAAGATATTTCTTATTTCATATATTACAAACGATCCTTAGATAGAGAATATCATTGCGTCCCATACTTATTTATGTTTTATGGCTAGTCTTTCAATGTTCATAGTTTTGAATATTGACAGAATATATAGTTACAGATTCTACCACCGAAATGCAAACGGGGATTATTTTTTTTCAAAACACTTTAACTATAAATATGTGAATTAAAAATTATTTAATGTTCCTTGTGATGGTCTTATAAAAAATATATTTTGAACAAAATAATTCATAGTTCTTATAAAAAAGAAAACATGAAGAAATACCAAATTCGCGGTGTTTGTTAATGAAGCATCATCACTGATCATACATTCTGTGATACCCTCTTCAGATAATTCTAATACTCAAGTATTCTGTTTAATATATCTAAATACTTAAAGGTCGTGCGAACCTTTATTTCCAGTCCCTACAGAGGTTTTCCATCATACCCTGAGAGCACAGCTGTCAGAATGGCTTACAAGATAACTTTAGCTTCTTCAGTTGATTCTTTGAAATTTGGGGGCCTTGCCAGTGCCGCGGCTCGAACCCGTGACTCAAGTTATTGCAGCGGTTCGGCAGTCCAGCGCGCTACCACTTAGACCACCACGCCCCTGATAATGGATTAGTCTTATAATAACACGAACAATCAAAGCTGATCAAGAAAACGGATGTAACTCATCATGAGTTATTTTTTTAGGTTCTATTTTGATGCCATTCCTCTACTAATTTCTTTATTTCAGTTAACATATTTATTAGAAAAATAGTACAGAGTTTTAAAAAATTAATGATGGAAGAGCTAGTGTTTCTTAACGGCCAACATTGGAACAACTAGCTTTACTAGACGGCCAACATTGGAACAACTAGCTTTACTAGACGGCCAACATTGCCAACATTGGAACAACTAGCTTTACTAGACGGCCAACATTGGAACAACTAGCTTTACTAGACGGCCAACATTGGAACAACTAGCTTAAATCAAGGTTGGTGATTCCCTTCCTCCCTCTTGGTACGCCTCTGTTAAGCCCACATTAACATTCTAAATAACATCCCACTTTCCTCATTTCAGATACATTTTTCCTTCATTTAAAAAAAGAGCAAAAAACCCCACTGCTTATAAGAAAGCTGTCTCCATTTCCCGTAATAAGAGGAATATTTTCTGAAAGCAGACGATGCAAAACGCGTGTTGAAGGTGATGTGGTTGTGCACCACTTCAAGTCGTTCCATATGTATGGAAGTGATGACGTTATTTCTCTGTATAGAGTACATACTCTCTTCCCCTTGGATCGATCTCTTTGTGTCTGCCGCTTTGAATTTCGTTAGCGTGGGAGGTAGATCCCATTAAATGGTCGTGCCGAATTCTTACGGTCAAAGAAAATGTCATACAAAAATCAGAGAAGCCATTTTTTTAAAAAGTTTTTTCTAGTTTAGTTTAGTTTTTTTTTTTTTTTAAAATCCAAATCCCCAAACATTTAAAGAGCAGTCAAACGGTCTATAATACATTGTTCTTTTTAAATAAAAAGGAAAATTTCTACTATAATCTTTTTTCTGGATTAAATGAACGAGTTTTTAACCTACTCTGTTCTGGATCGATGAGCATAAATATTAGGCTTTTTTTTTTGTAGTCACAATAAATATAGTGTCCGATTTGTTATAAAGCAGAGTGGCTGTAGATTTTGTAGGTAGACTGACTTGATAAGTAGATTTTGTAAGCAGGGTCGTCTTAATGCATAGACCAGTTGGGCATTTGCCAGGGAGCCCACGAGCATAAGGGCCCCAGGGGAATGTTTATTTATATATATTAACTATATTTATTATTTATTCCTGGATGGGGGCGCAGTCTTTCTTTACCCGGGGGCCCAAAACTATTTCCTTGCCCAGGGGCCCAACACTATTTCCTTGCCCAGGAGCCCAACACTATTTCCTTGCCCAGGGGCCCAACACTATTTCCTTGCACAGGGGCCCAACACTATTTCTTTTCCCAGGGGCCCAACACTATTTCCTCGTCCAGGGGCCCAACACTATTTCCTTACCCAGGGGCCCAACACTATTTCCTTACCCAGGGGCCCAACACTATTTCCTTGCACAGGGGCCCATGCACCTATTTTCGTTATCAGACGTAATTAAATATCGTGTACACAACTTTGTAACCAGTGTCCATGATGGTGAACAATAAAACAATTAAAAGTCATGTATTTTTCTCATTATTTACAATATCGTATTTTTACTAAAATCGGCTGATTATTTTCGTTTTTCTTATAAATTAAATGCAATCGTTACAGTGACATCAACTGTTCAAATAATTATGATGATAAGCGTGCCTGTTAAAATTTTTAAGCGGGCCGTATTTGACCCCCGGGTCGCACTGTGGATATTCCTGGACCACGATAAAACCAAACTCAACTATACTATAAATGAGAACCATTGTTTTTTTTTTAATCACATCGCTAACAGTTACTTGTTTGTGTTTTGTTTTGACTACAAGGGTGGTCCCATGGATTTGTTGGTCACATCTTCAAGGTGACCTTTCCCCCACTCCCACACAGTTCCCCACTCCCACACAGAGCCAGTCTGAATCTCGTTACCATTCATGAACATTGCGTCAACAGACTGCGAATACAATACAAGACAATCATGTCTGATCATATATTCCTTTGATATATCTTTCAAGAATCAAATTCATCGCTTCTCCAAGAAATATAATGTGATGAAACATATCTGAAATTTGCGTACAATCATTTTCAAACAATAAACGCAAATTTCTAAGACTTTTTAAATAGCGATTTAATTATCTATTTCCCCAAAGTAATCTCCTTATGATGTTCATTCACTTCATTTCAAAATGATATACATTGTAACTGTGTCGTTTTATTAAACCTAAAACAACGCCACACGAAATTCATTATGGTAGAAACATCTAGATGGCACATCATTGTGGTAGAAACATCATTGTGGTGGAAACATCTAGTCTAACACATCATTGTGGTAGAAACATCTAGTCTAACACATCATTGTGGTAGAAACATCTAGTCTAACACATCATTGTGGTGGAAACATCATTGTGGTGCAAACATCTAATGTAATACACGATTGTGATAGAAACAACCAATGTGATGCATCCCTTTGTGATAGTAACAACTATTCTAATACATCATTCCAGCACCAATCATCCTCTTATCTTTGCTTCACTCTCTCATCATCATTATCATTGTTCTTGCCTTCCACAACGTTATCTTTCCTCTCCACATCGTTGTTCAGTTGTTACCCTCGAAATTTTCTATAAACTCAATTTTTTCACTCTGTGTAGCCTCTCAATGAGATGTTCTTGTTTACTTTCTGTCTCTACTCAGTTAGCTACCCACCACACTTCTGACTATTAAAACTTTCTGTCTCTACTCAGTTAGCTACCCACCACACTTCTGACTATTAAAACTTTCTGTCTCTACTCAGTTAGTTACCCACCACACTTCTGACTATTAAAACTTTCTGTCTCTACTCAGTTAGCTACCCATCACACTTCTGACTATTAAAACTTTCTGTCTCTACTCAGTTAGCTACCCATCACCCTTCTGGCTATTAAAACGTTTCAAGGTTTCCTTAAATTCCACCATTTCCTCTTTTCAAATATGCAGGAATTTTTGCCTATTATTATTCTCACTAAACATTATCATTCCTCTATTGATTGTGTCTAACTGCCTTTTTTACATAGACTTACTCCTCACCTCCTTTCTCTTTCTGTATACACTTACTCACCACCTTCTTTCTATATAGACGAACTCCCTCCTACTTCCTATTTCTCTTAAAGACTTACTCCCTCTTTTTTAAAAATTTCTTTATAAACTTACTCCCCACCTCCCCCTTCCTCCTATATAGACGCACTCCCCACCTCCCTCTTCCTCCTGTATAGACGCACTCCCCACCTCCCTCTTCCTCCTGTATTGACGCATTCCCCACCTCCCTCTTCCTCCTGTATAGACGCACTCCCCACCTCCCTCTTCCTCCTGTATAGACGCACTCCCCACCTCCCTCTTCCTCCTGTATAGACTCACTCACCACCTCCCTCTTCCTCCTGTATAGACGCACTCCCCACCTCCCTCTTCCTCCTGTATAGACGCACTCCCCACCTCCCTCTTCATCCTGTATAAAAGCATTCCCCACCTCACTCTTCCTCCTGTATAGACGCACTCCCCACTTCTCTCTTCCTCCTGTATAGACGAACTCCCCACCTCCCCCTTCCTCCTGTATAAATCATTCCCCACCTTCCTCTTCCTCCTGTATAGACGCACTCCCCACCTCCCTCTTCCTCCTGTATAGACGCACTCCCCACCTCCCTCTTCCTCCTGTATAGACGAACTCCCCACATCCCTCTTTTTCCTGTATAAACACATTCCCCACCTCCCTCTTCTTTCTGTATAAACGCACTCCCCACATCCCTCTTCCTCCTGTATAGACCCACTCCCCACCTCCCTAATATCTCCTCCTTCTGACCAGACTCATCCTCTACATTCCCCGTCTATGAAGTATTTCCCTCCCCTTTCTTTTTCAGCCCCCCACCACCCCCCGCCCCAGCAACCACATCTCTGACTTCTCACCTGTCGGTTCACTTCCACCTTGTCGGCCTCACCACCCATCTACAACATTCCTTGCCACAAAGCTTTCATTCCCTGCCGTAATCTCTGCTTCCTCGCTTGATAACAACTCGGATACATCATATCATAAATGTAATTTGGATAACGGATATAGACGAGGCTAGATGGAGGGCTTGCCTTGGAATGAATGGTATGAGTTCTACGGTTGGGGGGGGGGGGGCATGGACAGATTAAGATGAAATGAAATTTTTGAAATTTTTGGACATCTTAGAATTTTGCTTGGAAATTGTTGGATTTATTTTTATTGTTAATCGTCAGTCAATGTAATTTCGCTTGAAATATTTTACACAACCAAAGTTTTGTTCAAACATTTATTCTTCAATGCCGTGTATTTAGCTAGAATTGAGCTTTTTCTTCAGCCTTCAGTTTTACAGTTCCTGTGACGGACACCGTATTGGAGAATTCGATTACCAAGATAGAGCCCATAATGTAAACATCACAGCAGGCTCGACGCAGTGCGTGTTGGGGATTTTTTTTTATGTGACTTTAAAAACATTCGGTTCTTATTGAAGATGCATTGTCACGATAGTACCCAGGCCGGGTTGTTAGTGTTCGGAACTAGGTCACGCTAGGCCATTAAGAATGTAGGTCATGAGTTGAGCAGAGCTGGGGCGCTCAAACAAAGCAGGTCCGCGTAAATATTTACCTTACAAAGTCTGTTTCTGTATTCATCAAATAAATGGGCTAGTTCAGCTAGGGGATGTAGCGTTAGGCCGACTAGGGGCGGATATGGCTTTTAGGAAACTTGTCAGATGGGCGACCTGGGGCTCGGTGCAACCAGGGGCGTAGTCCGAGTAGGGTTGAAAAGTAACTTTATGCTCGGGGAAATTAGTCAGATTGGCGAACTGGGGATTGGTGCAACCAGGGGCGAAGCTAAAGTAGGGTTTCTTCTTCTTCTTTGTTCTCAATATTGAATATTGAGTTTTGCGTGCCACGAGTTATGTGGAAATTGGCCCGTGGTCTCCGACTTCAGCCTGATGCATTTTCTGGATTTGCTTCCATAGCCTTTGGTCAGCCAAGACCATCTGCAAGACAGCAGAAGTAGGGTTTGAAAAGTAACTTTATGCTCGGGGAAATTTGTCAGATTGGTGAACTGGCGATTGGTGCAACCAGGGGCGAAGCTAAAGTAGGGTTTGAAAATTAACATTATGCTCGGGGAAATTTGTCAGATTGGTGAACTGGCGATTGGTGCAACCAGGGGCGAAGCTAAAGTAGGGTTTGAAAAGTAACATTATGCTCGGGGTTTGCATGAAATTTTGGGTTCAGAGAAAGGAAAGATAATTCTGATGGCGTTTGTGGTTTAGACAGATATGATTGGTTGCTGTCTTGGGGCCAGTAGTGAATGATTGGTTGATGTCTTGGGGCCAGTAGTGAATGATTGGTTGCTGTCTGCGGGCCAGTAGTGAATGATTGGTTGATGTCTTGGGGCCAGTAGTGAATGATTGGTTGCTGTCAGGGCCAGAAGTGAATGATTGGTTGATGTCTTGGGGCCAGTAGTGAATGATTGGTTGATGTCTTGGGGCCAGTAGTGAATGATTGGTTGCTGTCAGGGCCAGTAGTTAATGATTGGTTGCTGTCTTGGGGCCAGTAGTTAATGATTGGTTGCTGTCAGGGCCAGTAGTTAATGATTGGTTGATGTCTTGGGGCCAGTAGTGAATTATTGGTTGCTGTCAGGGCCAGTAGTGAATGATTGGTTGATGTCTTGGGGCCAGTAGTGAATGATTGGTTGATGTCTTGGGGCCAGTAGTGAATTATTGGTTGCTGTCATCAGGGCCAGTAGTGAATGATTGGTTGATGTCTTGGGGCCAGTAGTGAATGATTGGTTGATGTCTTGGGGCCAGTAGTGAATGATTGGTTGCTGTCATCAGGGCCAGTAGTTAATGATTGGTTGCTGTCTTGGGGCCAGTAGTGAATGATTGGTTG
>MUZC01001491.1:48468-59064 GCA_002072015.1 Radix auricularia
TGTCTTGGGGCCAGTAGTGAATGATTGGTTGATGTCTTGGGGCCAGTAGTGAATGATTGGTTGATGTCTTGAGGGACAGTATTTTATCTGAAACTTATGACAAAAGAATATTAAAGAAGATTCGATAGTCGCAACGAAAGATGTCTTCATTAACTTCTATGTTCCTCTCTACTCATTTAATAAGCGAATTCTATGAGTACAGTGAATTTTTCCTCTTCATTACTGAGTGTAGGTAACTCTTTGTTTACATTTCAATCTCGGAATTATCTCACCATAGCCGACGACGGGTTTCAGTGTTGTTTATTTACACAATCACTAATTAATTATTCGCGGCCTCGTCGTCGGAGCGCCCCTCTCCCAGGGTGTGTGTCGGAGCGCCCCTCTCCCAGGGTGTGTGTCGGAGCGCCCCTCTCCCAGGGTCTGTTTAGATTGCTACTCAGCTCGCCAAGTTCGTGTCTTGCCTCTTTCATTCAAAACTTCATACTTAAGGTCAGAGTGCATGAAAACTTTTAGCTGACGAGATAAACTTGTAGAAAATAATGATACGTGTGGAGAAGAGAGTAAACTAACTTACCACCGCCATTTTGATATCGTTATTTAAATACTTAATTTTCCCCCCCCCCCCACACACACACACACAAACACAAAACCCATGTCCTTTTTCCAGAAATACCATTGCTTGCCAAAGTAAACTTTAAATGTCATTTATTTTAGTGACTTACTTGCGCGGGGGTGGGGGGTCTTACTGTGATAAACACAAATAGCGGCTAAAGCATAGTGGCCAAGACCTAGTGGCTCAAACCTAGTGGCTCTATTGGGCAAAACCTAGTAGCTCTAGTAGGCCAAATTTAGTGGCCCGATCGATTGCATTAATTTATTTAGTAAAGGCTTGTCGATTATATTTACTTCAAACATTCTGTGCAGCTATTATGTTTACAACCTACTGGCTCTATTTATTGATTCAATCCACTGGCTCAATCTACTGGCTCATTCTAATGGCTCAACCTACTGGCTCAATCTACTGGCATATTTTATCTGCTGGTTTAACCCTAAAATACCAGATGGCTAAATAACTAATAATTTAGAGCTTTATTGATAGACTAATACATGAATGGTAGCCATTTCAGCTAATGCTTTCATTGGTGTACATCAATGCCCGCAACTATTACAATTAAATTTACTATTGATCTCATATCACGGAAGCTCCTTCTATCCAGAAGATTATTGCCTCCGACGCTCATCCAAGGTTTATGTCTAGTTTTGCATTATTATTAGTGTTTTAATTGATAATAAAGTCTTGGTTTTCCTGGTTTTATTAGGCAAACCCATCCACGGCAGAATTAAGGACGAAAAAAACGAGAATTTGTATGTGTTTGTTCTTGCATACGGAATAAGAAAAGTGTTTTTATCCTTCTGTCTTCGAGAGGGTTGTATTAGGTTATCTGTTTGTTAAATTTTAAAGTTAAAATTAACTACCTAATGTATTATTACTAAACGCACTTAAATCTTTGTTCTCTAGTATTTTAGTTTTAATGATTTAACTTATGGCCAACGGTGTCACTGTCACATTATATATATATATCTTAGTAAAAACTATACACCCAGGCTTTATCTTTACCGGAGAGGGCAAGGCAACACTGCCCGACTACATTCGTGTGTGTAACATGCAGAAGATACTGGCACTCAAGGGTTGGTCTCATGAGCCACACCAAGACCAAGAGCTGCAAATAATAAAGATAAATCTTTCGTCTTTCGTAGACGGACAGATGCCATACATACATACATATTAATGAACTATAGATCTAGTTGTTTTGTTTACACCCTCATATTCCTATTTTACCAACACACAAAACATGTTCTTTTAATTCTCAAGCTTAACATCAATTACGTTGCTAAAAATGTTATAAATTGCGTCATCAATTCTATTTATGGAAAACAAATTAAATTATCTTCCGTGCACAAGAGTTGAGTTCCGCTCTAGTTTGATTGCAGATGGAGACTGCCGCCCACGTAGACCTAGACCTATATTATATTTGTCTAGAATCCTGGTCCTAAGAAATGGTGTAGTAAATAATATCATTTCAACTTGTAATAGTATCCGTTTCTATATATTATATTGGAATTTATTTCTAATGGTCCTTTTATGATCAGAATATACATACAGTATGGAGGGGGGCGACATTCTCAATCATTGTTCCGTCTTTACAGAAGTGACTTTACACTTGACATTAAATACTATAAATTCTTTTATAGGAAAGATATATAAATGATATCTTCTGTTTGGGAATAGATTTTATAAATATATCATCTTATGACGAGGAACAGAGTGCCAAGTTTTTATTACATTTCATCGTAAGAGAATTTAAAATATCAGACTTTCTACTGAACACAATGGAGATCTTTGGGTAGACAGGTCCTTGAACACTCAGTCTACTAACGACCTTTGGGTAGACAGCTTCTTAAACACTCAGTCTACTAACGAACTTTGGATAGACAGCTTCTTAAACACTCAGTCTACTAACGACCTTTGGATAGACAGCTTCTTAAACACTCAGTCTACTAACGACCTTTCAGCTCCATGAACACTCAGTCTACTAACGACCTTTCAGCTCCTTGAACACTCAGTCTACTAACGACCTTTCAGCTCCATGAACACTCAGTCTACTAACGAACTTTGGATAGACAGCTTCTTAAACACTCATTCTACTAACGACCTTTCAGCTCCTTGAACACTCAGTTTACTAACGACCTTTGGATAAACAGCTTCTTAAACACTCAGTCTACTAACGACCTTTCAGCTTCTTAAACACTCAGTCTACTAACGACCTTTCAGCTCCTTAAACACTCAGTCTACTAACGACCTTTCAGCTTCTTGAACACTCAGTCTACTAACGACCTTTCAGCTCCTTAAACACTCAGTCTACTAACGACCTTTCAGCTCCTTATACACTCAGTCTACTAACGACCTTTCAGCTTCTTAAACACTCAGTCTACTAACGACGTCTCAGCTTCTTGAACACTCAGTCTACTAACGACCTTTCAGCTCCTTAAACACTCAGTCTACTAACGATCTTTCATCTTCTTAAACACTCAGTCTACTAACGACCTTTCAGCTCCTTAAACACTCAGTCTACTAACAACCTTTCAGCTCCTTGAACACTCAGTCTACTAACGACCTTTCAGCTCCTTAAACATTCAGTCAACTAACGACCTTTGGATAGACAGCTTCTTAAACACTCAGTCTACTAACGACCTTTCAGCTTCTTAAACACTCAGTCAACTAACGACCTTTGGATAAACAGCTTCTTAAACACTCAGTCTACTAACGACCTTTCAGCTCCTTGAACACTCAGTCTACTAACGACCTTTCAGCTCCTTGAACACTCAGTCTACTAACAACCTTTCAGCTCCTTGAACACTCAGTCTACAAACAACCTTTCAGCTCCTTGAACACTCAGTCTACTAACAACCTTTCAGCTTCTTAAACACTCAGTCAACTAACGACCTTTCAGCTCCTTGAACACTCAGTCTACTAACAACCTTTCAGCCTCTTAAACACTCAGTCAACTAACGACCTTTCAGCTCCTTGAACACTCAGTCAACTAACGACCTTTCAGCTCCTTGAACACTCAGTCTATTACGATATAAAAAAATAACCTTCACATAGGTGTAACTGCGGTAACGCATTAGTCTATTTTCTTTTTCCTTTGCAAGTGATCGAACAGAGAGATCGCTCCTTCTCAGTGGGAGGTTGTGTATCTAGAAGTTTTCTTAGTCAGCCCCAGTGAGAATACAGTGGTCAGTCCCAGTGAGAATACAGCGGTCAGTCCCAGTGAGAATCACAGTGGTCAGTTCCAGTGAGAATATAGTGGTCAGTCCCAGTGAGAATACAGTGGTCAGTCCAAGTGAGAATCACAGTGGTCAGTCCCAGTGAGAATACAGTGGTCATTTCCAGTGAGAATATAGTGGTCAGTCCCAGTGAGAATACATTGGTCAGTCCCATTGAGATTATAGTCACACACTTGAGCTGTAGTTGTGACCACAACAATCTACTGGTCAGAGGCACATTCTCTGATGCAGCAAGTAAATTAGGTCAGGATATGGCAAGTGCACGCGATATGAACAAGTTATAAAAGGGTAAGTTATAACTAAAAATGTTATCCGTACTAACTTTAAAGTTATAAAAATATGAATGTTTAATTTTATCCATCATACTATATTACCTTCAAGATTCATTGGTGCGTTTGTAAAAATTAAATTTAAAAATAATTTATTTTTTTTTTAAATTGAGTGCAAAGTTGTAAAGGGTTGATTGCTTTGTGTGCAAAAACTTTCATTACAAAAATACAATATTCGCTTAAGCCTTTGTAATGTATGTGTCAAAAAAACAAAATAACTGAATGAACTTAAATTAAGTAACCAGACTTCATGATCAGAAATGCTCAATTCTATACCGATATTTTTTATATGAAGATTCACACACACCAAAATTGTCCAATAATCATTTCTGCGGCTAAACATTTTACAGACACCATCTATAGTGATCTGATATTCGTAATGATAAACATTTTACAGACACCATCTATAGTGATCTGATATTCGTAATGATAAACATTTTACAGACACCATCTATAAAGATCTGATATTCATAATGCTAATATGATTTTATCCTCTTAAGATATCTAATTGTAACGCCTCCAGATTAATTTTTAGACTTCATCTTTCGCTCGAAGCTTTGCGTGGGCGATCAACATTTGTCGTCATTGATGGTCTTATATATCAGTGCCCTTATTTCGTGTTATTGTGTAGAAATGTTTTCACTGATATTCTTATATATCAGTGCCCATTTGTGTTATTGTGTAGAAATGTTGTCACTGATGCTCTAACTATCGCGGTTAAGGGGAGGGGTTGGGACTTAACGGGCTAAAGCCAGGGGCCCCGATGATTTAGGGGCCCCAGAATTTCGTATATTTTATAATAAATGTGGACAAATGTTTGTAATAATCCTTGAAAATATCATAAATTAAATAAAATCGTGTCTATTATTAATCTGATCGCTATTCAGACACGATAGTTTTAATAATCGAAAAACGTTATTTGAATGGCTCAATAATAGAAAATATTAAAGAAAATTGATTGTATTTTTTACAATTACAATTAGCGCCAGACTCTCGTGGCCGTATGGTAGTGGTGCAAACGATTTCGGGATCGAATCCTAGTGGTGGAATTAGTTGTTTTTTATTTGTCTTTTTGCAATCAATTTTAGTATACCGGCAAAAATTTCAAACAATTAATTCTTCGTGTTCTTTTTTTCATGAAAACTATTTTTGGCTGGGAATGCAGTTCCCGTAGTACATACAAATCATGCGAGCAAGGAACCAATTCCCTTGGAAAAATTGCCTTTATATATTCGAAATGTCTGTCAAGCTTGATCCTGCAACTCCTCCTGAGCCACACTAGGTAGAGGGTTTGGGTCTTTTTCAAATATGCTAAGGATGTCCGAAGGATGTGCAACGGCCAAAAAATACCGGAAAGGTTTACTGGATTTCCTGCCAAAAAATAAATTTAAATATCAATATTTTGTCAATTTCTCCCCAACTATAACCATCTATCGGGTTGAAACGTCAAACAATTGCTAATAACATTTAGAACAATGATGAAGAAAGAATTTTTCAAAAGTCTCTTTTCGTTCGACTCCCGTAATTTTAGAAGCAATTTTTAAAGCTATTGTTTTGTTTAGTTTCAAAATTAATAAATTATTGATTTGAAATGTCTTTTAGCGTAAACTTGAATAATAGTTAATGGTTTTTTCCTGCTTTGAGAATGCTAATGTTAAGATTGTTGCGTGGAACGCCTTATATTGACACATTCTTGGTGTGATGAAACGTGAGGGGATATGACGTCACATTGTGTTTAGTGTCAGAATTACTTATTTGAATCGACTTTTAATGTAATCTAGAATAATTTCTCTTGAATGAAAAAATCTGAAATTCTTTTTAGGAAATTTCGTTTAAATACTCCTTTGAGTTTTTACTACTAAGGAACGCGTGCCACTATTGGCACGCAGAAGCTTATCAGACTGCGCGCGACTAAAATATTACTTCCATAATCAAACCAACTAAGCCAAACCCCCATTTGCGGGTTTCGTTGAAGGATTGGCACTGTGCTATAAACAAGTGGGTTTTGGTTGAATTTTTAGCTCGCGGCCCCACAAAGACTCGCCTCCACTGGTATAATGTCTTGGAACATATATACTTTGTTGTGGTAGCCGTGAGTACTATTCATAGATCTCTTGATAATGATGGCAAAGACAACGTCAATCAAATCTTTCAGGTCAACTGTTACAGCACTTTCTGGTTGTGCTGCTTCTTGTCTCTAATTTTCATCAGCTGTTACAGCACTTTCTGGTTGTGCTGCTTCTTGTCTCTAATTTTCATCAGCTGTTGCAGCACTTTCTGGTTGTGCTGCTTCTTGTCTCGTCTTTTCATCAGCGCCATAAAGTGAAAATTTCTCCCATTGGACCTCCTGACAGCCGCATAGGATAAAAGAATCCATTATTTAATACATTTGTAACAGTTGACCTCGGGAGGTGTTGTACCCGGCATTGGTTTAACTATAATAGCCATGGTGCCGGTCTTATGAAATAAATTATGCTCCTGGGTAAAGTCTCCTGAATAGAGTCTCCTGAATAAATTCTCCCCCGGAGCTTTTATTTAAAAGCAAAGCCTCCGGCGGTTAGGCCAAGGGATCTCACAGCTGTTGGGATGGGATCGTGTACTTAGACGTGGTGCAGATGGCCAAGTGATCTCACACCTGATGGGATGGGATAGTGTCATTAGATGTGGTGGAGTTAGGCCAAGAGATCTCACGCCAGATATAACTGTATACATAGTTACATAGATGTGGTTGCAATAATTCTCTAAAGAAGAAAATATTCAATGGAACTCGCCAAACCTATTAAGTCGCCTTTTAAAAAAACTAATAAAAAAACTAACATACTCTCTCTTTATGTTAACACTTTCTTTTTGTCCATGTCGATTCTTGTATGTCTCTGAACGCTAATATGTCGAGCCCAAAAGAGGTTAAAATGTTCCACTCAGCATTGGTTGCCTCGATCCTCTTAGCCTATGTCTTGACCTACATCGCCAGCCAAACTTTTAACATTTTGTGGTCAACGTTAAGTGTAATCCTGGGTTATTCTTTTGAAAAGAAATTAAATCATTATTTTATGGTAATCTCATGTTGCCGTTTAAACAGCTCTGGACATAAGACATAATCTACGTTCGTTTAGCCTGGATCTGTCGTCGTCATTGTTATCGTCATAAATCAAATAATTTAAATAATCGTGACGGGATCGATGGTGTCGGCTATTTAATGGCTCAAGTTCACATCGCTATAATAAATTCAATTATTTTTCCTAACTACATTAGAAATGCTTTATGATAGCTTAAATTTTTAAAAAAAAATAGCATGATGTTCTGTATGCGGAATAGATGTCATTGTCAACCATTCATTCAAGCTCATTATAATTCTTCTTCTAGAACCAATACAAATTTCCTTATAATTCTACTTCTAGAACCAATACAAAGTTCATTATAATTCTACTTCTAGAACCAATACAAATTTTCTTATAATTCTACTTCTAGAACCAATACAAAGTTCATTATAATTCTACTTCTAGAACCAATACAAAGTTCATTATAATTCTACTTCTACAACCAATACAAAGTTCATTATAATTCTACTTCTACAACCAATACAAAGTTCATCTCCAGAAGAAAGTGATGAGCACAAAATACTTAATATTGAGAAGTAAAAGCTTTTTATTAATTAATCATTAGGATATTTGATTAGTAAGAAGTTCATTATTTTCACCAAATGTTATATTGGTTTCCGTTTACCTCGATCATCGGTTATCTCGATTATCGGTTATCTCGATTATATGTTATCTCGACGCTTCTTTCTGTGCGGAACTCCCAGGTGACAGATCTGGGTTCTAAAGCATTATGAACTCTAACTGACATTAACGATCGAATTAATTTGTGTTATGTCTCTTGAGGGTAACCTTAGTAGCAGGCTCTGTAAACACGAAACCAGTTACATTGTTACATCGAGTCTAATATCAGATGGGCTCAAATATTTTACCCACGCATTGTACTTTATCAGGATTCAGAACAAGTAAAAGTCCATGTGTCACAAAAATAAAGTCCATTAAAAAATGTTCAAATTTAAAATATATAAAATATATAGTTTTGAGTTTTGTTTTCATAACGGTGTCACGTTACTGTTCCTGTGACGCTCGCAGGAAAACCAATCAATAAAACGTTCTCGTTTCTGTAAAGAAAAAGAAAAACCCAAGTCCAAAACATATAACAACTTTATACAAGGATAACCATTTGTTACAATACGACGAAAATCTTACAAAGATGATGACATAATGACATGTTTTAGCACAAATTATTCCATTAGCTAACTTCAAACATGTGGCGTTATTCTAAAAGCGAGACGTACGGCTGATGCTGATTATAATAATTTTGCTCGATTAATCGGGAAAAACTAATCGACTAATTTCACTAAATTATTTGTTAATAACGCATTTATAGATGCCCTTAAGTTGCGATTCATTATTTTGCGAAATCGGTTAAGTCGCGGTAAATTCCATTGCTCCCAAATTGGGATACGTAACACAGCAAATTCGTTCTGCTATGCAAGAAATAAGGAAGAAAAACTTATTTATGCACGTGTACACGCGAAAATAAATCTTAATAGTATGAGGGGAAAGTATGTAAGTAACAAAAAATATAATTATTTATTAATTTAAAAAAATGTTGGAAATATTTTCTTACATTATATTCAAATTTTAATCGATTAAATTAATTACAAACGATTAATTTTTTAAACATTAATCGAATAATTAATCGTTTATTTTCGCAGCCCTTGAGTAAAGTCACTTGTAGATTTGCAGTGTCTATAATGTTCGATGACTCCACATTTGACTGGTTATGATAAAAACAAGAAGACATTTTCCAAATATGATCTGTCTGTATTATTTTAGCTTTTTACAAATATTTCTTCAATCCCACGCTATATGATTTAGATAATATTTATGCATCTGCAAAGTCACATGTGTTAGCTAATCAAGGATTTTTTTTTAAAGCATACTTTTCTGTCGATTGTGAATGTATGATTCCACCTATGTCAAAGTATGGCCCCTGTACACATATACGTCTTAAGTCTTCTTGTTTAGGTGCATTTTACTATATAAAAATGTATATTTGATTATACTATTTTTCTCCATACACTTGTTTAAGGATTCTTACATCTCTGACTTCTATCGCAGGAGCCGATGTATGTGCACATATAGACCGACATTTCGAATACATAATATTGCTGCAGTGATTGCTATGGGCATATATCAAACTTCAATTTACACACGTAGCACTGCCTTATAAAAAAATAATGAAAAGGCTGGAAAAGAAAAAGATTGCTCAAAAAATAATTTCCTTGACCTCAAATATTGGTCAAAAAGATAGCGCTAGGATCCGGCAGTGACCTTGCTTGAAGATTCAAGGTCAGCTTGCTGACAACTTAATGCGCGGCCGATTTCATCATCATTGGAGTATTCCAAAGCCGATAGAAACTCATCTCCCCTTATAGCCATAACGATATTCCGTGGGCGGATTTCAATACTGGGATTTCCTGAGGAAACATCCATATGACGTCATTTAACGGTAGAAGAAGAAAGTTACGACCCATTTGCATAACCCCTGCCAGCGATATGATCTAAATTTGTAAAAAAAAAAATTAACGCTAACTTTCAAAATTTAAGTGAAGTGATTGAAATCCGTTGTGTAAAGGAAGGGGGGGGGGGAGGATTGATTTCATTAAGGTGTGTGAGGATATCTATATGACATAATCCTATGAGTTTAATACCCAGTTAGTAATACTCACTGATGGCATTCATTATTAAAGGTAAATCTTTGCCTCTAGACTTTGAACAGCCGCGCCCCCCCCCCATCCACCCCTAGTGTAGTCAAGATAAGGTCCTAAATTCCAACCTACTATAGCGTGGATAGTCGCCCTGAACTCTTTTAATCGCTTAACCACTATTATAAATTTTTAAAAAATCATAACCTCTAAATGACAGGTTTTAAAACAAACCTAAACTAACGTGTTATATTAAGTGGGCATTGGAACGGGCTTATAAACTGATGTAGTCTACATCTATGTTGTCTTTATCACAATAAAGTTTAGTGAAGGAATGTCAAAGACTAAACAAAATAACAAAAGTAACCCCAAGGTATTACAATATAATACAAAACGCTTCAATATACTACGAGATACTACGATATTTTGTGAGAGTTTATAATACATTTCAATTTCTTGATTAATTGTTTTAAAAAATTGCAAGGGTTAAATTATTTTTTAACGATTAATCGACCCATCACGCACAAATTATTAAAAGTCAAAAGGTAAAGAAAAATAATAATAATAAATAGCGGCCGATAAATAATAAGGGGCCGTCCATAAATGACGTCACGCACCTAGGGGGGGAGGGGGGTCTCACTTTTGTGACGATGCGTGACGTGGGGGAGG
>MUZC01001492.1:0-18089 GCA_002072015.1 Radix auricularia
ACCCAGTACGGTACCTCATGGTGTCACCCAGTGTGGTACCTCATGGTGTCACCCAGTGTGGTATCTCATGGTGTCACCCAGTGTGGTACCTCATGGTGTCACCCAGTCTGGTACCTCATGGTGTCACCCAGTGTGGTAAATCATGGTGTCACCCAGTGTGGTACCTCATAGTGTCACCCAGTGTGGTACCTCATGGTGTCAACCAGTGTGTTATCTCATGGTGTCACCCAGTGTGGTACCTCATGGTATCACCCAGTTCGGTAGCTCATGGTGTCACCCAGTGCGGTACCCTTTGGTGTCACCCAGTGGGGTAGCTCATAGTGTCACCCAGCGGGGTAGCTTATAGTCTCACACAGTGAGGTACCTCATGGTGTCACCTTTTGCGGTAACTCATGGTGTTACCTTGTGCGGTAGCTTACGGTGTCACCCAGTACGGTACCTTATAGCGTCACTCCTTCATGAATAACCCCATAGACCTCATCCACTTTTACCGGTGCTAAATAACTGAACGATTTGGTGTCACCCCTTATAATTGATTCACGCTGTGCGGTCTGCACCACCTCCATTCCCTAGTTACGCCTCTGTTAACATTGTAATTATTGGCTTTTAAAATTAAGCACTGAAAGCTGAATCAGAAATGGAGCATTACTTTTATTACACATTTAATGGACAATAAATATGAATTGTAAACAAGTTATAAAAATTTTTAAGAAACGTGTTTGATGTGTTGACATAGTTTGAGCATGCGACTTGTCTGAGTGGAGACAATGTGATCTTCTTGTGATGTGAGCTCGTTTGTGTGTTTGAGGTGAATTCAGAGCGGCTATATTTGTGAGGCGAAGGCAATAATAATGTCATATGTTAGACAGACCACGGACTGGTGTGTGGATGTACAGTGTAGATTCACAGTAAGGCTATTACAGATATAATGTTGCGATAAACAAAATAAACACAATTTATACCCAATGAACAGAAAACACAGTTAAACATAAAGGTACATTCCTGATTAAAAGTGCAACATTAAGTTTGTGGGGAAAGGAGATAAATCAAATCATTAACAACACAAAATCACTAACATCGCAAAATCCAAAATTTATACTTTAATTAGAATTAAAGAAAAGATTTCGTAGATATCAACGTCCTTGTATAAACAAAGGTAAAAAATGTAACATGGGAAGCCAACTTACTTGTATACATAATCAGCTGACAATCTCATCTAATCTAATCTCCATAAGATGTAGCTTTTACTTTTTGACGTTACTCTGTCTATTACTGGTCTTATTAAAAGAAATTTGCAAAATTTATAGAGGAATCACATTCATAATACGTCATTGACACACACCACTTTAAAATTCCACACCCTCAAGCCCCTATCAAAATATAATAAATGAATAAATACATGCTTTATGAAAGCAAAGTCACAAATAAAGACCATTCAAATCGATTGGAAAGATATAACACACACACATGAACACATACCATTAAATGATGAATTAGTTTATTTGTTTGTGTGCATTTTATTTTTGACAATTATTTATCACTCTCTCTAACTTTTTTTCTCATTTTCTCTATCTTTCGTTCTCTTTCCACCTCTTTCTCTCTCTCTCCTCTCTCTTCCTCTCTCTCCCCCATCTCTCCAACTCTCTCTCCCTCTCTCTCTCCCTCTCTCTCTCTCTCTCTCTCTCTCTCTCTCTATCTCTATGATCATACCCCATTAACTGTCTGTCACTGGTTTCATAGACATAACATTACATATTTCAATATTGGTTTACTAGCAGAGTGAAGTAATTTTGATTTACATGATGTATAATATAAGAATATAAACGTTTAAAGCATATTTCATAATGTTATAAAATCTCATCTTAGTTTTATAAATGCATTTTTAATTAGAACTTTTATGCAATATTCGAAAGTTAAGAGATTTTTTTTATTTCCGTACTAAGAACTTTTTTTCAAAAAAAAAAAAGTCATAATATTGCGGACATCAAATAAAAAGTTCTAAAAACATTAAATATTAAATTGAAATGAGCTTCAGAATAACTACTTTTTTTCCTGGTAAATTTCGTAACAATCTAAAATAAACATGTTTTCATTTTAATTAATTGCACATTATAAAACTAAAATCAAATCAAATAAATCATTCAGTGTCATTTTTCGGGTCTGTTTGGGTTTGCCAACGAGCTCTTAAGGTTTATTTTAAATTGCCCAATAAAACTTTTAACTTTTTTCTAATAGGCTTGAAAAAAACATAGAGTACTGGGTTGATTGCCGAGTTTATGTAAGCTAACCATCCAAAAAATAAAATATAAGAAAAAGGCAGGCTAGTGCGATAGATGCTATAAATGGCTACGTATATCCAGATGGGCATCCAGCAAAAGGTGAATCCTAGGACAATAGCCACAAGCGTGCGAATTGCTTTCATGTTTCGGGAAAATCGACGCGCCATTTTGCCTTTGGTGGCCTTGTCTGATGACGCATCGCTCGGGTGTTGTTTGTTATTTCCTGTCAAAGGTGTCGAATTTGGAAACTTCTTTGAAGAACATACATTTGATTCGACCACAGAAATTTGTGAATGTTGATTTATGTTTTGGTTAACATTAAACTGAACATCGTCTTTGCGTATAACTCTTTTCCGTTTGTTAAATTTCCATATCTCAGAAAATATGAGCGCGTACAGAATGTAGGTAGTGACAACTGGCAGATAAAACCCGAACGTATAAAATGCCAGGAGAATGTTGGTGTCTACAACAGGTGAACAGAACATCAGGATGGCATCGCCAATTTTAATTTTGTCAATTCCTTTTACAAACCAGTCATTGACCAGGGGTAGCAAGAACATCGCACTCGGCAGTGTCCATGACAGGAATATCATTGCGTGACCGATTCTCGTCGTCAGGATTCTATAGAGCAATGGGTGACAAACAGCAAGGTACTTGTCTACAGCCATACACAGAATGTGAGAAGACGCGATGCCACAGAAGGAGTGGCCGATGCTGTGCCAGACGATACAAAACTCTTCCCCTAGGAGCCACCTGCCGTTGTGGACGATCTGAACAACGTTGAACGGCATGTGGAACACTCCAATCAACAGATCGACACACGCAATGGAGGCCATCAGCAGCTGTGTGATGTTGTTGTCGTTGTAGGAGGGACGAGAGTCACGTGACATCAGCATGGCCGTTACGACTGTGATGTTGGACAGCACTACAAATGTTGTTACGACAATTGCTGCGACTGCTAGAAACGTGATGACGTGAAGATTCTGGTTAATGATGTTGTTAGCTAGGTCGGCATACGGCGCTGAAGACTGATTCATGTTATTTTTCTTATATTTATGTTCTGGAAATTGATGTTGAATGATTTAAATTTGGTTATAAGTGTTACAAGCATGTTAATTAAATTTAATGAGAGTTCTTGCAGATCCTAAAAATTTATTTTATTTAATTTTTATTTTGAAGGTCTCGCTCTTTGAAGCTTTTAAGAATTGTAAATGATAAACACGCCTTACAGTGGTAAACACATTTGACAATGATAAACAGGTCTGGCAATAGTAAACACATCTGACAATGATAAACACACCTGGCAGTGGATGATAAACACGCCTGGCAGTAGTATACACATCTGACAATGATAAACACGTCTGGCACTTGTAAACACATCTGACAATGATAAACACGCCTTACAGTGGTAAACACATCTGACAATGATAAACACGCCTGACAGTAGTAAACACATCTGACAATGATAAACACACCTGGCAGTAGTAAACACATCTGACAATTGTAAACACACCTGGCAGTGGATGATAAACACATCTGACAATGATAAACACACCTGGCAGTAGTAAACACATCTGACAATGATAAACACACCTGGCAGTGGATGATAAACACATCTGACAATGATAAACACGCCTGGCAGTGGTAAACACATCTGACAATGATAAACACACCTGGCAGTGGTAAACACATCTGACAATGATAAACACACCTGGCAGTGGTAAACACATCTGACAATGATAAACACACCTGGCAGTGCTAAACACATCTGACAATGATAAGGGATAGGTGCGTCATTTAGTATGCCGACACTTTTAAATAACTTTTGTTTAAAACTACACTTATTTTTGTTATTTCTGTGAAAATCCTTGAACGACTGAATTTATAGATGTATATATTAAAGCAATAATAAATCAGGTGTTTTGTGACTTTGGTGGGAATAGGAGTGGAAGGAGAAGGGATGGATGGATTAGATAAGCAACACAGGTTTTGTCTCGGCAGGAAACTCAATGTTGTCGGTATATTTCAAAAACAAGTTAGCTCCGTCATTGTTTCTTTGAAGGAACCAAACTCTTTTCGTGTGAAGCATTTGTTCGTTTCTGTTCGGAGAAAAGGGTGTATGTTTATCGGGATTATATTTCTCGTTGACAGATAACTTCTAAAGTGTTTTCGCGTTATAAATGTAGTTTACTGTAAATATTTCAAACGAAAAGTTTAATCTAATTAATTACTTGGTAGCTGCAATGTTAACAAAAAAAAGCCACTGTTTTCATAGACATTGGAGTGACATTTGACGGGCTCCCGGGTAACATAGACATAGGAGCGACATTTGACGGGCTCCCGGGTAACATAGACATTGGAGCGACATTTGACGGGCTCCCGGGTAACATAGACATTGGAGCGACATTTGACGGTCTCCCGGGTAACATAGACATTGGAGCGACAATTGACGGGCTCCCGGGTGACATAGACATTGGAGCGACAATTGACGGGCTCCCGGGTGACATAGACATTGGAGCGACAATTGACGGGCTCCCGGGTGACATAGCTAACGTTTATAGAGGCGGCGGGTTTCGGGAAATCGCACGCACGAGTCGACCCGCGTGAACTCGCGCGAGGAATGTTTCTTCTTTTGCTTTGCAGGTGTTCATAGAGGACGCGGGTGTCTCGAGGCGACAAATTTGCCGACCGGCGCGGGTATTTACCAGAACTAGTTGCTAGTTCTTGTTCCGCGTTGCCGCGCCGAAAAGCATAGAAGGAAATCAGCCAACTGTGACAGAAAAATTAAATGTAGTAAAAAAAGGGCTCAAGTAATATATTATTTTAAAGGGCTTGCTAAGACCTTTTCAAAAACACTTGATTTGTCTTTCCATATGTTATAGAAGTGGAGTTATGAATTTTTTTGTCAATTTTTTTGCCCCTTATCGACCTATAACTTATTATATAGGTTATAGCCTATAANATATGGGTAAGAACATTTCAGGAAACATTTACGATCCAATATACAAAACAATGAATAAGAAATGTTTAAAAGAAATCAAGATTTTGAAATTTTAAATAAATATATATGAAGGGATGTTGTAAAAAAATCATATTGAATTTTTTTTTTTAAAATACAAATCCGTTAAACATGTGCATGCTTGTATTTTAATTGAATGCTTGGTACAATTAAACCAATAACTGCATTTAAATGTTTAAAGGGTAAGTATTTGAATTAAAAAATAAATTTAAAACGAATTGTTAAAAATTATTTGTTAAAATATACCCCACCGACGAGGTCTGATTACTAAAATATGAAATTAAAATTAAATTCAACAAGTATTTGTCAATGAAAATGTCAGTACCTCATTTAAAGATAATAAAAGAACATTTTTCTGAGTGAATAAGTATTCAAATTTTTGAACATATCATTCATAAGCTTTGTAATTGTCTTTGTCATCTATTTGTCAGTGGTAGAAATTTCAAGTTTTGTGATTGATTTTGAATTTTATTATCTCTTATATTTATACTTTATACCCATAATTATCTTTGTTTTCTTATTTAATTTTAATTATTGAAAATTAATTTTATTTTGATTGATTTGTAAAAACATATTTTATGTTAATTGTCTTTGTCAATATCTTTGTAAAAAAGATAAAAGAGGATGGTGAGTGATAATTTAAAAATATGTATTATAATAATAATTATATTATATTTCCCTACACAATCCAGTAAATCTAAAATAAAAGGATAATAATGTCTTTATCATTATTAATTACAAGGTTATTACCTACTGGGACTTAGTTTTAGACAAAAGACAAGACTATTACTAATAGTTTTCTTAATTTAAATTAATAGTTTATAGTTATAGTATTTGAATGTGATAGTAATCTTGTATAGTATAGTTATAACTATAGACTATAACTGAATAATTGTAAGTGTATTATAGTAATAGTACATGTATAGTGTAATTAAAAATATATAATTAATTAGTACTATATTACTAGTCCACAACCAAATAAAATCTAAAAAAATGTAACAAAATTAGTGAATTACTGGCATCTTTATATAACTTATTTAGTTCTGCCCAAATAACAATAAAAAGTCATCAATAACAGAAGCCATTTTTCTTCTGTTTGCTATTGCAAGGAGAGACTGGATTGCATGTGAATTGTTTTTTCGCTCGCCTGGCTTTTTCCCGCTTTTACTATAAACACCAACTGCGCGAGGGATTAGGCGCGGTTTTCTGGCGCGAATAACCAGATCACGGCAACCCGCCTACCCGCCGCCTCTATAAACGTACCCATAGACATTGGAGCGACAATTGACGGGCTCCCGGGTAACAGTTGACAGGCCTATTCAAGACTGCATTGAAGCACATCTATTCAAAATTAATTCCAAAATTAGTCAACAGCATCAGTACATATATTTAAATGATAAACTTAGCTTACATACACCATGATGTCAGTATATTTTGATTTAAGAATATTAGTAGCCAATCGGCTATTGAGGTTCCAACAGAGAACTGCCTTTTATTTTTATATATTTTTAGCTAAACGATTAAGTCATTCAAATTGTCATATTAAGAGATTAACCATAGAGCAATAAAATCTCTAAGTCAATGGATATTGAAAATAATTGTTAGAAGCATTAATCTTACCTCAAATTCTTAGATTTAAATATTTAATACGTTAATTGCATCAGACATATAGATGAGTAAGTTAAAGTAAAAAATATATTGAAAACATATTAAAATTACATATTTCCTTGAGAAGATATAACAATGATGACTTGTGTCACATGAGTTAATCGCATTTCATATTGCACAATAAATATCTCGTGGCCCTTCTGATAGGTTTAAAAAACATACACAGAAAAGGGTTGACTGCTGAGTTGATGTATGCGAACCAACCCAACATAAAAATTGATTCATACTGCAGGTTGTAATTCGTGTAGGCAGAGAGTGCAGAGGATATCCACACGGGCGTCCAAAACAAACTGAAACACACAATTATTGTCCCGAGTGTGCGGATAGCTTTCATGTTTCTTGAGATCCTCCTTGTCAAATCACTGTCGTCTTTTTCTTTTACGGGCAGATCATTATGTCGTGTTTCATTGTTTGATGGGGTGCTACTAGTGATACACACTGAATATGGTGGTTGGTTGGTGGGTATGGGGGCTGAATTACTCTCATTAATGACCGAACACTGACGTCCCTTTAGGGAAATATTAACAAAAACTTTGTTTCTCGAGTGAAGATATTTCCGTTTGTTAAATTTCCGTATTTCTAAAAAGATATGTGTATACAAAATGTAGGCTGATATGATCGGTAGACAAAAGCCAAGGGAGTACAAAGCCAGGAGAATGTGCTTGTTGAATACCGGAAAACACACAAACATTTCATCATCATCATTGGTCATTTCTTCCCCTCGTGTTCCAAACCAGCGTGTAACTAGAGGCAGAAGGAACATAAAACTTGGGAGAAGCCATGAAACGATGACCAGAACGTAGCCAACTCTTTTAGTCATGGCTCTGTACACAAGCGGTTTACAGACCGCCAGATATTTATCTACAGCCATACACAGTATGTGACAGGCGCTTACACTGCAGGATGCGTTGTTGATGTCATTAAAGATGTTACAAAAGTCTTTTGTTAACTTCCACTTGCCGTTGTAGACAAGTTCTACCGCATTTACGGGAATGATGAACGCCCCGTTGAAGATATCCACACACGCCATGGAAGCCATAAGATGTTGTGTGATGTGGTTGTCGTTATTTTTTGTTTTCCAGTCACGTGATACAAAAATGGCCGCCACAATGGCCACGTTAGATAACACTACAAACGTTGCCAGCATCGTGGCTAAAACTGCTAGCAAAGATAGCAGCTTCAGATTTGTTGCAATGTGATAAACATTACCGGCACCACAAGACGTTGAAGAATTATTCATTTTCTTTCTTTCCAAGTACGGGTCAGTAGTCAGTACGCCGAATGGGGATACTTTGCACTGTTTTATATTTAAGTATACAATGAAAATTTAAGCCATGCAAAAATTACAACAGACGAGTATAATTATGTGCTAAAAATTCATCGATGTTCTTCAGAAGAAGTTAATTATTTTATTTATTATTATATTTATCAACTGGAAGAAATTATTTTAAGTGATTTAAAAGATTCAATATTTTGTATTTCTGTGGAAATTTTTAATCAGACCTTTAAACATTTGTACCAAAAAGATATAACCAAAAGTAATAACTTTCCATATCATGGGCCTTATCAATGAGCAACCTTGGCAAAATTTAAACTTAATTGAATAATCCGTGTAGAAGAAATTATTGAACAAAAGCCTAGCGTACACCAACACAATCAAAATTTCGTCTGAATGACTTTTATATTCTTTCTAACACGCGTTAGCTAAATGAATGTTAAAAATAAAATGAGCATAAAAGTCACTGTCACTATTAGTCTCTTAAAGTCACTTTAAACGTAAAGCCAATTGAATTCTGTTTTAATTATGATTTGACATTTTTACTGCTATTTTGCTCTGTTATTGTTTTGTTTGTTTTTTTAAAAAAATATTTTTTGTTTAACTTAAATATGTCTTGCAAATCTTTAGCCTAAAATAGTTGATGACTTACACAATAAAAATAAACTTCCATAACTCATTAGAAAGAATATACAGGCAAGTTAAGAGTACCTATGCATTAATGGAAAATAGACAGCAAAAACATATACATGTAAACAATGGAATGTTTTAAAACTGTTCATGCAGAATTCTCACGCTCCTGACATATTTTCTAAAGTTACTACTGTGACATTTTAGTAATTTTTAAATTTATTATTTTTTTTTTCAAAAATGTATGCACTTTCTATTTAGTAAACTCCTACCTACCAACGTAGTGTATTAGAACTTCTGTATTGTGCAATAGACCAAGTTTCACGAACAATTTCCCGACCAACCACACAAGTGTTCGACTGCCTGCAATGGTGATTCAAAGCGAACACACTCAGTAAAACATTTCCCTTGGATAAATACTAGCACAGCTAATGGGCATTAATGCGGGTTGTCGGTATTGGTTGCATGTAGATTGAAGGCAACGGTGGAGTGAAATATACTGACATGGATAGGTTGACATTTACTGACATTGGTTGAAATTTAGTGACATTGCTGGGCTGAAAATTTGTGATATTGATGCAATTAAATATAGAGACAGTGATGGAATGAAATTTAATGACATTGGTGCAAAGATATTACTCACAAAACTTTTGTCATTTAGTTTGCGAGATTATTTTTTAAGCACTTCAACGTTTATAAAGCAATTTAAATTCTTTAAAACTGGTCCGAAAGATGTTTTAGCCTCAGCCAATCATAAGAATTAAATACTTCATGCTCTCAATACCTATAATCATAAAAATATATTGTAACTAATAAATAAACTTAACAACCAACCCCCCCCCCCACCGACCCCGCACCGTAATACTTGAATTAAATAAGATCACCTTCACTGTGGACCTATTCCCAATCGAACAATTTTATTTGCAAGCCTCACTATGTATTTGACAGAAACCGTTGTAAAAAATTAACTGATGTCACTACACAGTGAATAAAGGTCATCGCTTGGAGACAAATATGATTTACTTGTAAATTTGCCAATAACATTTTTTTTAACACAAAGAACAAAACAGTAGCTTATTGGCTAAACATCTCAATTAGAACAATGGTTGTTTCTATTATGAAGATTCTGTTCTGTGTAAATAATTTATAAGTAAAATAATCCATTAAAATATTCGGTATTTTACAGAATATCATCATCAACAAAATTCATGAATCATGGCTGTAGTGTTTTTTAAGATGTGTTCAGCCTCAAATAAATTTTAAATATTTGATTGTTATCTTTATTATGAATACATTACTATACATCATGTCAATTTAAGATGTCATTGTTAGCTTTATATATATATATATATATATGGGCTGTTAACGATACATATATAAGGGGCTGTGGATATCAACGATTAATTTATCGATTAATCGTTAAAAAATTCTATAGTGATTAAATTATGTTTAAACGATCAATCGAACCATCACTTACAAATTATTTGAAGCCAAAAAAGTAATAAACAGATAATAATTACAGCGGCCCATAAATAATTAATTTCCTAAAGTTTACACGAACATTTTGGTTTTAAACTATTGGCTTACGGGAACGATCAAAATGTTGATAAATTTTGCCTACCATGGTTCTAACACTTTGCCTACTTATCAAACCAAATGAAAATCGTATAAGCTAAGGGCAGATATGAATTCTGACTCAGAGACAGAAAATGACGACAGCTCTTCTGGTGAAACACTGCGTTACAAAATCTCAAAAACCTATAACAAAAAAAAGATAAATAAAAAGTGATATCATCTCAAAGTGCTTTGCCATTGGAACGTGGGGCCTCAAAAAACACTTTTAGTGGTAATATTTGTGAGAGACGTGTTGTTGTGTTTACATTGTATGAGCATGGGAGGACTTGACTGGGTCTGAAATACGTGATTTGTGATGTGAACTTTAATAGTGTGTGGTCGTGAACTGGGAGGTAGACTGGCTATAACTGTTGGGTTCAACACATATGACTGATACATTAAAGACAAATGTTACTCAATCCACAAAGATTTGATGTCTTTGGTGGTTTTCTTCAAAATAATTTTTAAAGAAACTAAGGATAAAATTAATAGCTAGAGAGGTCAAACTGGAGAAAAAGTTAAATTAAAAGATAATTTTGCAAATACAATCAACAGTGTGAAGAGATTATTCTGTTGGCTTCATCATTTGTCAAACAAATCTATTGTTTGGAAAGTAGAATTGCTTCAAAAATATACGCCAAATATATGTTTTTAATAACTGAAAAGAAATTTTTAAGAATAGATATCAAACTAACGGAAAAAATAGTAACTTTTTCTTTGAATAATTAACACGAAGAACAAACAGAGACAAAATGTATCTGTCGTTAACTGGGCATGAATTTATAGCATGATTAAATTGTTTTTGTCAGATACAATAATCTTTTTTAGTTAAAACAATAAAAAAAACGTTTACATACTTAATGCTAGAAACACAAAAATGTAGAATTTATATTATTCACACATCTTATTTATGTGCAATTTTTCAAGCAAAACGAATGACAACAATATTTAATTATTTTAATTGTTCTGACTTATTTTCGTACTTTTTAATAATATGTTCCAATAATCGTAAATGATGGCACATGATATAAACACTAGAATAAGTTTACTTTAAAAACTATAACCTGACAGAAATATTCCTTTAAAATAGTTATTCATTCGTTCTGATTTTAAATCGTTAATCAAAGTTTACCACGCTAAAAGCTTTTAAAACTGTTTATTGTACATGTTCATTCGATTTTATTTGGCACTGTTTGCGAAAGATAAGAACCGGTGTAGAGCGCTAAATTATTTATTTAAAAATACGGTACTGTACAAAATGCCTTGTAACGACTTCAGAGTGGTGGGCAGTGGTGTCTAATTGCTGTCGCTACACTACGCCTACTTTAAAATAAAAGTTGTGCGAGAGATGTTAACTCAATACTCTCAACAAACTTGCAACCAGTGACAAAATACGTTTAAGATTCGTTGATACGTGTGCAAACAAACAAAAAAAAAAACAACAAAAAAAAAAAACAAGAACGTGTGTGCAAATTGTCTCAGTATCCACTGATTGTGCAATATTTTTTACAGGATTTAATATGCGGTAGTTCTGAACTGCTGCGCGACATCCAAAATATCTGAGCAGTCGCGCAGTTTAACGGAAACATTGGTTACAACATGCTTAGTCAAAGGAGAAGTCCAAAAATCTAATCTCTAGTGATTCACTACCATCTATGCCTCATTAAAATAAAGGAAAATATGTGTGAGAGATGTTAACTCAATAATCTCAACAAACTTGAGACCACAACACGTAGTCAGATGTCCAACCATATAGTCACTCTTGTTACACTAGCTAGTCTATGAATTTGATTACCGTAGTTTAGCCACCATAATTGTGATAAGGATGTAATTAACAAAAGTAAGTGGAAATATAATTATTTTTTTTTTAAAAAAATTTTGTTTATTATATTCTTTGAATTTTCTTTATTTTATGGAGTCTTTAAAAAGGCAAATTAGATTCATGTCACTGTCTCAATTTCTATTAAGCTCGCTTAAACAGATTATCAATTGTTTTAGGTTTTTACTTTAATATAGACTTTGATAATCAAATACTTGTGTATTTTATACATAAAACAATATCGTAAAAAGAATTTGTTTTAACAAATAAATATTCATTTCTCTTAAAAGCTTCTATTGATCCGAGAATAACATTTACCCAATGATCAACCACTACATCAGATTTATGACCTTATATATCACGGTTGCTAGGCAAGTAATTGTTGACGATTTTATAAATCCACATATCACAGGAATTCCAAATGCGTTGGTTTGTCTTTGTTTGACGTAGACTAATACCCAGTCTATCGCCCATTAACTGAGCTGATATGCCACATGAATCGCTTACTTGTGTAATGTTGGCGGGACTAGTTTCCAAACTCGTGTTAATAGTTCATTTATCCAAGCACATATTCATTCATGTGTCATCCTAGCGTAAATAGTGAAGATAATTTATTCTTTGTCAGACGTGTCTAGGTCTTGAAATCGGCAACATGTTTACTTGTAAGTGTGTGACAGACTAGTGCTTAGGAATTAACGTTGATTGCCTCTTTACGACAACAGTATGTGAACAGGAAACAAATCGAGTGTCTGGTGCAGATTCAAATAAAGTTATTCCTAACCCATTCAGAGTAAGGTAATTTACTCAGCGGCGTAGCGTGGGTATGTGCCACCCGGGGCAAAACTAAAATTTGCCCCCCCCCCCGCAGAAAACTATGTTAACGCTGTAAAGTAAAGATAGTTTTTATTAGAAAGTAATAATGACACTGTCATAGAGATAAAAAAGAAAAGCTTTATTTCTTTAATTTCTTTAACAAAATTAAAATGTTCTGTTTTTCCTGATTGCGCCCTCTTTCCTGTATCAATATTTTCAGCCTTTCCATACCCAATAGCCAAAATTAAACAGCAATAGATTAGAAACTTTTGGCGTAATCGGAATTGCTTGTAGTTACTTTTTCATTTATTTAATTTCAGGGAAGCTATTTTAAGACCCAGCATTAGTTAAGACTATTGTAAGCAATGTTCAAATTAATTATATTATTTTAGGCAAGGTATCTTGGAGCTTTAATATCATAATAAACTTTTATAAATCAAGTTCAGTCCAAAAAAATACATCAGCCACACATTGGAAACTATTTTGGATCTCGTTGAATAGCTGGCAAAATTGAACCCGATTTTTCAGAAGCATATTCGAAGAATACAAACTTATTAAATTCATGATCACTAATTGGGAAAGCAAATTAAAAACGAGCTCATTTTGTTGATGGGAAATAAGGTAAGGATTATTATTGCAGAAAGAGTAAAATCAGATAAATACTTTTCAAAAGTGCTTGATTGCACAGCCGACCAAAGTGACCCAGAACAGATGTAAATGTAAGCCCAGGAGGTGTATATTTTGAAGTACTTCATGAGCACTTTATACGTTTTCTAAAAGTAAAACAAAGTACTAAATATGTAACATTCTCATTGGAGGATTGAGTCCCTGAGACTCTTATAACCCGGTCTACAATACCAACAGTGAACCTCAACATAAGGGTAAGGCCATGGAGACATTCCTAAAAAATGCGTGTGCTGCCTGACCCGTCCTCGTCCCCAATTGCCGCAGAGCATTCGGTCAGCAGATGTGCCACTGTCTACTCAGCCGTACCACATACACAGCAGCCGGGTTCCCTGTTTTTATCTAGCCTGTGAAAGTAGCTGTTTGTTGGACAGTGTCCAGTCCACATCTGCGTGATGAGGGACTTGCAGCTACGAGGCAGCTTCCACCAACGATATTGCTTGCGTGGTCGCGGCATTTTGTCGCAAAGCAACCTTGCTGCGTTAACATTTTCCCAGCCAGCAGGTTTGCCATTTCCAACTGTAGTATCTTTGCGTACCCTTTAATGTGCTGTAGGATGACCATGTCCCCGCGAGATCTAATGTTGTTAACGATCTCCAGTACAGCATCGACAATTTTCGTCTCCAATGAGCTCCGACCCAAGGATTTCAGAGAGGATTTTGAATCAGTGAAGAATACGAATGTTTGAAAACTCTTTCTTCTACATAGCTTAGGCACACCTGTTTCACACCTTTGTGAATTGCTTCTAGTTCGGCATCCCCGCTCGAAGCTGGTCTTCCACACGGGCCAGACAGTTCAGTTATTGCTGGCCCTTCCGCGGGGTATTCAATCAGTGCACCGTACCCGCTTCGTCCGTCTGTGAAGCATGAGCGGTCTGCATGGACTCTCACTATGCCGGTACCATAGGCTTCAATAGTTTTCATCGCTTCCTCGTGCTGAAGCTCATTCGACTATTTTTTCCCACCGCGGCATTTGCTAGTGACAAACGTAGATTGGGCGGAGAGTAGCTTTCGTGAGGTCCCCACGCCGGGACCATGGATATTTTCCCCTGCTTTTGGGTAATTTAACTGAAACCTCGAGCTCGTTGACCACATCCATAAACGAGGGTCAATTCAGTCGTGTGCGATTTACACACCTGTCTTACATCTGAAAACAGGGTTCATTGCGATCCATTCTAGGGTATCTTTCCGCCGTAGTTAGTAATTCTTTCTCTCGCCGTACTTTGAGCAGTTCTACATTTGCCAAGATTTCTACCGCGACGTTTGTTGTGGTACGTAACTCTCCACAAACCAGTCTTAGAGCTTGGTTTTGGACTCTATCCAGTTCCTCGAGCTCCGTTCTGCTCGCGAAGGCTGTAGTCAATGGCTCCTCTCACTTTTGCTCTCAGCGTTTTTGCATCAGTGACCCAAGTAGTGCATGCCAACTTTTTTACCAGGGACAATTGAGAAGTGGTTTTTGCACGCAATTCACGTATATGATTGTGCAGCTGGAGTTTCTGGTCTAACCACACGCCCAAATGTATTTTCTCCTTGTCCCACTTCAACCTTTCCCCGCAGATTTTAAGTACAACATCATATTTGAGTGCATTCCTACCATTTGTAAAAATGGAATTGACGGTCTTTTGCGTGTTCACTATGAGTTTTAACTTTTTGGCATATGCTGCGATCTTGTAGAGGTCGCGATGTAGTCTGATCTGCAAGTTTGCTACGTACTTACCGGACGTTCAGACAACCCAGTCGTCTACGAACATCTTGCTATTACTCTCGATAGGCGTTTGAATGTCGCTAACGTATGCTAGGAACAGCGTACAACTCAAGGCAGACCCCTGCGGGAGTCCGTCCTTAAGACGAGCTTCACTGGATAGAGAATCCCCCATGCGGGTTCTGATCGTTCTATTCTCCAAAAACGATTTTTTTTCCAGTCTTGCATTTTCGCTCTAATACCCAATTTCTGGAGCTTATACATAAGTCCAATACGCCAGACCTTGTCGTAGGCCTGTCTCAGATAGAAAAACACTGCCAATGTGTGGTTTCGGAACTGTAGCTCACCAGTGATAGATTGAACAAGTCTTACTACCTGGTCCATCGGCTGACGTCACTTGCGGAATGTACTTATTCTTTACGAGAAACCAATGGAGACTGGCGTATACCATCCTCTCAGCTATCTTTCCTAGACACAATGTCAAGGATATCGGTCAATAGCTGTCAGGGCATTCGCCTGTTTTCCTTCTTTCTGAATTGGAATAATTGTGGTTTTCTTCCACTGCTGCGGCAAAATGCCTGTAGTCCATGTCCTATTAATAAACTCCAGTAGTTTATGTTTGCCTTCGGTTCCCAACTGTTTGCGCATCTCGTTATGGATCTTGTCCGGACCTGGTGCTTTCCCTGTCTTGCACTTATATAGGGCTGTTTGCAACTCATTCATAGTGAAGACGAAAGCACTGGACAGCGCCTGCTCGATGTATTATTATTGAAACTGACACACGTTTGCTTTGATGTTTCTGATACCCACGGTGAAGGATACGACAACGATGTGAAAACGAAAGGACACAAGTCAGGCGTACAAGCTCGTCTTTTACAACTAAATCCTTGGACATTTTGTACCCCTTTTACCTGTCACAGTTATAACTTTCTTCCGTTTGGTATCGCAAAAAGTTGTCCTGAAGCAATTACGTTTTTTGAGCTAATTCAACAAATTTATTTTATTGTTTTATTTTCTCCTTCAACAAAGTGATAGGCCATATGTTTGTGAAACAAGATGGGAAAGCCGTGTGGGAAAGTTTAAAGGAAGCGCGATATCAAACAGGAGAAACTAATGATTCACTTTTTCGAAGTTGCAGAGCTGAGTAGTGATCCAAAAGCTCGAAGTAAATCAGAGTCATGGTGCAAACAAACAAGTTTAATAACTTCTATTTGATTGTTTTACTTGATTTTTGGTACGTCCTCTTGCTCCTATTTAATTACATCAGCAAAAGAATTACAAAAAAATTATATTTATCTAGCAACTGCAGTTGACAGCATGGAACATACTTGCAAATGGTTGAAATCTTACAGAAATGGCAGTTTAGAAACAGCAATAGTTAATGCAAAATAAATTGCCGCGGACATATCTCTAAAGAGTACAGAGTGAAAGAATAAATACAAATGAAGGAGAAATAAAGGCTTTGTAGCTACACAAGAGAAATTTCGCACATTTTTTAAAACCAGATTTTTATAGGGCTTCTGTCTCGATGGACAGTCCCTTTGATCAACTACGAAGGCATTATGACTCCTTTTGATTTCTTTTATAAATTTAAACAATTAAGAAAAAAAAAGATATACCGAAATGCAGTATGAATCTAGACGATAAGCTAACAGCCTGCGAAAGTAAAAATCTTGATTGTTTCTGAAGAGTTACAATCAGTGAGTGCCATCACTCCTGCAGTATCCTGTTTAGAATGTGCAGTTTCATTCCGTGACTTTCCTAAAATACAAATTGCACTTTGAATACTTCTAGCTTCTAACCATTTACTGTGGCTTACGGAGAAAGAATCTGTTCGAAATTAAAAGTTTTAAAAACTATATGTGATCAACAATGATTCAAGAACGGCTCAGTAACTTAGCTCTTTAGTCAATTGAGAGTGATATTGCTAAGGGTCACGACAATAATTAACGTATTTCAGATTTTTCATCCGCCAAAGCTCGCAACATTTGATTATAAGTTGCAAAACATGGTGGGAGTAGATGATACAACCAAACCAATACCAGTTTATAATGCTAAGTTATATATATTTATATATATAAACTCTTAATTATCGTAAAAACAAAATATTTTTGTTATTTATATCTTTATGAGTTTTAGGAACTTCAGTTAATAGAATACAACTGTAATTTTAAAGTTTAATGATGTTAGAGAGGAAAACTTTAAGAAACTAATTTTTACCCATTATTTTAACATATACGTAGAAATAAAAATTAATTGGCACGGGTCTTGCTCCTCTTCTGCTGCCTTGAGTGATGTCACGTACCATGGGGAGGGAGAGGGGTCACACATGTGTGACGAGGGGTAAGGAGGAATTTAAAAACTGTGACGTCACATAAAAAACACGCAAATTTAAATAAAAGTTCCACTTAAATATTTGATTGCTTACACTATACTTAATGACGTTTTACGCGGCTTCACTTGTGTTACAATATTAGAATGCAGCATTACACTAAATTCTAAACACATACTTACATGACAAAAAAGTGATTTGAAACATTCTCATTCTCAAATAGAAGATACGGCTGTTATTGGGGGGGGGGGGGG
>MUZC01001492.1:18096-50945 GCA_002072015.1 Radix auricularia
AGGGGCAAAGCTTTGTTACGTCATATTGAAAAAACGGGGGGAGTCTAACTTTAGTGACGACGTATGTTGAAATTACATCTATCAGTACATTGAATGCATTGGGGCCAAAACAATCAAAAAGAATAGTGCCCGGTTTGTTTAAAGTCCAGCTTTAAGGTTAAGTGTGGTGGTGGCCATTGTAGTTAATGTTATTTTGAAAATCTTGTTTTAGGTTTAATTTAAAATTTAACAGAGGGTTCTATTTTGACAAATTCAAAAAATGATGTCTAATACAAAACCGATGTATTTTGAAATTAAAATACGGTGGATGATTAAATTATAATTCGATATACCGCGGCTTAAATCTGAATTATGTTAACTCACACGTCTGCTGGGAAATCGCCTCGTGATCAGGGTGCCTCCTGTGCCACGTAAGTTTATTTTAAGAAATTTAGGTATTGGCAAAATGAGTGAAAAGTTCAAAACATAAATAAAACGGTTTAAAAAAATTAAATATAGGTATATTTTATATAAAGTGCTTAAAATTTCAATTTAAAACAAAAAAAAAGATAATTTGACCTCTGTTTATCATAGAAAGATGAAATTGGTCTTTTAAGAAAGCTTAGAGCCAACCTTCAAATTAATATATGTTTTAGAGCCATATGACAATATTTACATTTCTAGTCAAAGTATCTACAAGGTTAGTTGAGAAAACATCTTTCTAAGTAAGTTGTTACTTATCCCCATGTTTGAATAATTAACTTTTATGCTATCATTATTAGCCAAACAGATAGAGGTAGAGCATAAAATAAATAGACACAGGTCTGGTTCTCCAAAGTGACAGGTAAAGAAACTCAGAGAGAAACGGGGAAAAGAACTGAAAACCAAAAATGTAATTGCCCAATTTTTTAAACACAGCTTAGCTCCTTATCTTATCTTATACGTTACAGACGCTGCTTCTGTACAGAAGATTATTGCGTCCAAAGTATTTTTATGGTTTGTGTTTAGTCCTGTATTCTTATTAGAGTTTGAAATTATGATAAAGTGTTGGCTTTCCTGGTTTCTTAAGGCAACCCATTCTACGCCCAAATACCTGACGGGAAGAAAAAAAACGTGTATGTGCTTGTTCTTGCAAGTGGAATAAGAAATGTGTTATTATCTTTATGTCTGAGGGTTGTATTAAGTTATCTTTGTGCTGTATTTCTAAATTAGAATTAATTGCTTTATGTATAATTACTACTTTACTCTTGGTTCTTCTATCCTCTAGTTTTTCAAGGTTTAATGATTTAGCTAATGGTGTTACTTTTGTCAGTTTTGAATATTCTCCGGTAATGAATCTTGCAGCTCTTTTAGGTATTTGTCTTAGCTTATCAATATTTTCTTTGCTGGATGGGTCCCATACAGAAGATACATATTCCAGTAAAGGTCTCACCAGTGTGAGGTGGCATTTTAGTTTTATATCTCTATTACATTTGTAAAATTTTCTTTTTATAGAACCTAAGGGTTTTGTTTGATTTTTTAATAACTTCATTTACATGGGGATTCCAAGATAGTTTCTCATTTATTATGACTCCTAAACCTGGCATTTATTATGACTCCTAAACCTGACATTTATTATGACTCCTAAACCTGGCATTTATTATGACTCCTAAACCTGTTATCTCTGCTAAATCTGGATATGTTTCTTTTCCATCAATATTCCACCAGAAATTTCCATATACTCATATAGTATTATGTTAGTGTAAAAATACAGAATCTTCCCTTACCATACTGATTGTACACCAGTTAGATAACCCTTATAGTAAAGTCTAGTACGTATTTCAGATAAAATACCCATATGTTACTTATATCACTGCATTGATATAACTGTACCGTTAAGAGTAACCCATCTCATAGGACTATCTCATTAATGTATTCGTTCAATCCCGCCATCAACTTTCGCTGGCTTTCATACTTGCAGTCAAACTTTTATTTGCGAGAAGGTTCAACTCTAAGTGTGGTAATGGTATTCATAAACTCAGCCAGCATTGTCGCTGTCGGGTAAGCTACATTTCAATCATTTTGTATGCATAGTTCAAGGTTTTCGGCCTATGAGTACCTGGGAAAAGGCTTCAGAAAAGAGGTGGAGCCCAGAGGGGCCCACTCATACCCAGTTGTCAGGGGCCCAAACATTTCTGGCGGCGGCCCTGCTATCCGGATTCGGCAAATAGTTATCGCAGTTCCAAATAGTATCAGGATATCAGTGTAGTAAGGAATTTTTGAAATCAAATTAAATTCATATTAATAAGTTGATATAAACATTTAAAAAAAACAATAACCAGAAATGAGCGTTACGCGTTGCGATTTATAGTAAAAAAAAAATTGATTTTACTTGTTATTTATTATAACTATAATGAATAGTATTTTTGAAGTGAAGCAAATTGATGGCCGATCGAGACGGCTGTTGGAAGGGAGTTAGAACGAAACAACGTTGGAACGTCCTCGGACGGGCTTAGTTGCTCTTTAATAATAATTGTGTAGCAAAATATTTAACTTAAAAATTCAATGCACTTCACTAAGTTAAATTGATAAACAACAAAATTGAGTTATAATTTGTAAAAAAAAAATTATTATAGCTTTAATTTAATTTGTTTTTGTTTTAAATAATGCAATGTTTTCCCTAAGTAATACATCTAGGCCCACTGTGTTTAAAAATGAATAAATAAATGATTAAAAATTTTATAATCAAAGAGGAAAAATAAAAGCTTGCGTGCTGTAAATATTTTTCTACCCAAAGAATGTTATTAGTGATGTTATTTGAACATGTTATAGCAATGTTGTCTTGTCTGAATATGTTCTAATATGAAAATGCCAGTGAATATTTATTATATTCAGTCACCTAAGACCATTTTTTTTCTCTAAAACTCAAATGCATTGAAACGCTTCACACCAGCACTTCATTATTGCTTCCGTTCAACGATTTTTTAGCGCATTTTCGAGAAGTCGAATGCGCTATTGCACCCGTTTTGTCCGTCCGTCCGTCCGTCCGTCATCACCCTTGATCTCAGCATCCATAAGTCCTAGACCCATGAGGTATATATGTTTTTGTATGTCCTGACCTGCCATTTGTGCATCAACACTCAGTTACTCGATCCGTTAAAAAACCCCGTTAAAACTACCAAAAAATATTTCGAATCGAGAGGTAACACTAGCGCAGGGAACGGCCGCCATTGCCGGAAGTCGAATGCGTAATGCTTCAGGCATTGAAGAGTGGTGCGAAAGGGTGCAAAAGAATTAGTTTTTTTTTTAGTTGACGTCATTAGAATATGTGTAAAAGTTTAGAGAGTTTTACGTCATCATTTGTGGTGACTTGTAGTTAGATTAAAGAGAAAATAATTTTTTTTTAAAATGTAAAGAAATGACTTTTAAATAAAAAAAATATCAGGTATATTCATTACACAAGAAAATTCATAAAAATATGTCTAAAATCTAAACACAATTACTGATAACTACATAATGCTGATATCTAACATAAGTACTGATACATAATACGAAAATGCGCTAACACGTCCTGAATTCCAATAGGGACCAGGCTTAACATGATTTTTATGTTATTAGAGCCCAAAAACCTAGCCAATTGTGTATAATGCATCCGTTAATTAATTTTAGGAAACAAAATGTTTAATTATACCTTTTTTTATAAAATTTTCCAACAGGTTTGCTGCAGTTGTACTATTAACCAGAGTATATTCTACACAATGAATAACGCTACATTGACACGTTACTTGTTAAATAATGAAAGTCATTTTATAATCAGCACAATCCCTTCCATCCCCATCATATTTTCTATCATCCTCTTGGCAATTGACGTCTTCACCATTACTGCAAACATCGTGGTCATCGTAGCTGTGGTCAGATTTGGTCAAACAAGCGGCAGTGACGTCACACGAATCAATGGCATCGCCACCATGATGATGACGTCACTCGCCCTCTCAGACGGTCTCATCGGCATCGTGGTGATGCCTCTGGGACTAGCGGAGTTGATCAACAACGGAAAGTGGGAGCTTGGATCAGAGCTCTGTAAGGTCCGTTTCAACTTACATCACACTTTGTGTTCGGTCTCAATATTCCACATAGTGTGTATGGCCATAGACAGGTACATCGCTATATGTAAACCACTGAAGTACAAAGTTCTAACCAACAAGTTGGCTTACTATATGATAGGAGTTGCCTGGTTGTTTCCAGTTAGCCTCATTCTCATGCCTACCATCAACGAGTGGGATCAGAGTGGTGTAGAAAATATATTCCAAGTATTCGAGGTCAGCAAAGTATGTGTTCGTGTGTACAACAAAATATTTGTAGATGTCTGTGTAGTTCTGATGTTCTTTATTCCATTAATAGCAACGTATGCATTGTATTTTTTTGTTTTAAAAAATATTCGGAATTTTAGTAAAAGACGAAACAATTATAAAACTAGTTTAACTTCAGGTAAAGCTTTCCCTAGAGTTATGGATGGGGAATCCCCCGAATCTTTGAAAATATCTTCCATAGAGCTGACTGCGTACCTGAATAAAACATCATTAATTGGAACTGAACGGCTCCCTGACTCTGAATGCCATTGGCACACTATAATCCCCCAAAATAACCCAACTGTCAACCGTCAGCTCACCAAACCAAACCTGAAAGCTTACAAAACCATCGGTTTGATCCTGGTCTGTTTCACAGTGTGCTAGCTGCCTGTAGGGCTATTAGTGGTGGTTTTTACTGTCATAGATTATATGGATATGCCGTTCTGGTTGGGCGTTATGCTCAACTGGGTTTCTATGATGACTGCAGCGTTGAACCCTGTGTTGTATTGCGGGAATGAATCTGTGAGGCGTGCAGTGTTAACGTTTCTTTACTCATTCCAAAAGGTTTTAAAAATATCAGATACATTTGAGAGAGATACTCGTTTCAGAAATATATGTACGTAAATAAATTTTTACTTCAAATAAAGTGCAAAAATTCTTTTAAGGGTTTGGCAACAAATAAATAGTTAAAATAAAATTGGATGCAGCATTTTAAATTACAATAATAAAAAACAACCCGTGAAAACAAAGTTTTTGACTATAAATCCCTTATATGTATATATATGAGGCAGAACTGAAAATCCAACATGTGGAAGAAAATCAGCAGTTCCGAGCCTGCGCTCTTCATGGGGCTTCCCCCTCAGCTCTCTGGCCCATTAAGGGACGTAAATGCTGAGAAGCACACACCCCCAAACGGTCGCTACTACAAGCGGCCGCCTGGGCGTCCAGGAAACTAGGTCGAAAACGCCTCCCACTAAGTGAGCCTCCCGAGGGAGGGGTGGATTTTCCTACTATGACTTGCTATCAACATAGTATCACTTTGGCGCCACCCCGACAAAGCTTACAAGTCTCAATGGTTAGGATCGCCGCAAAGCGGGGGATCATCACTGCCCCACCTAGGGTTTAATCCCCACTGGAAGGTTTCCTCAGAGCTGGCGTCCAAAAGCGTTTCCTAGCGGAACCTTTTGCTAATCCGTACTGGCGCTCCTGGCCCTAAACCGGCACCGCTCAGTGGCGTTGCTAGGTAATTGAGGGGACAAAACGGTCACTTCGGAGTAACCCGACACTCAAGGGGTAGTTTGGTTTTCATCATCGGCATTGCATCTAAATGCTTTGCCTAAGATCCGTACAACGACTGTAATCATGTATAACTAGCACCTAACACCTAACATCGGACTTCGGCTTTCCAAGCCAGGGGTTTGTCGGTTTCAGGTCGTGGTCTGCTCCACGACCCTACTCGTCTGTCGAACCATGTAGAGGTCACCCCTTCTTCACAGACCCCTTCTCGACAGGCAGAACTAAAAGTATTGGTTATATTCAAAATAATATGCACCGCGCGACAAACAAACATTTACAGACTGAACGTGACTGAACTCTCTTGGTGTAAAAATGGGACGGGTTTGGGTGTGGTCACCGATGGTTAAACTGAACTCCAGCAAACACGTGGATGTCAAGTCAAACAGACGGCTACCATGCAGGTGTATAGAGATAATCTAAGAATGCATGAATTTAATTACGGTACATTTGATTGATCTGACATTTTGATACAAGGCATTGTTAGGTCACACGAGTCGATATGCAAAATTTCAGCTCGATAGTGTCACGGGAAATGGGTCGTTTTTTACTTTTGTTTTTCCGCCGTACCAAGAGCGAGATTGCGGTTAAGTTAATATAATGAATTTAATTAAACAACCCGTAGAAACAAAGTTTTTGACTATAAATCCTTTACATATGCTTTAAAATGGGGACGGGCAGGGTTAGGGGTGTGGTCACCGATCTTCTGAGTGAACTCTGCAAACTCGTAGATGTAAACAACAACAGACGGGTGTTATACATTTATTTACAAATAAACTAAAAGTGCACTAATGTAATTACGGTACATTTGATCGATCTGAAATTTTGATGCAATGCTTTGGTAGGTGATGCGAGTCTATGTGGAAAATTTGAGCTCGATAGCATGACGGAAAGTTGGGCTTTTTGTTTTTCCGCCGTACAGACGGACGAGAAGACGACGGTGAAGTTAATATAAAGGATTTATAAATGGAAGGAAATAGTTTAATTTTTAAAGTAACATATCATGGCGTTATTCCTATTTGTTATCTCCCTAAATATATGCTGATCTGAAAAATGCTGTAGGACAAGACTATAGGAAACTGTGGTTGATTACCCCAATATTTCTTGTCGTTATATATTTCCGAACTTTCATCTGTAGCTCGCTTTGCCTGTTGTTACGCGGTTCCTTAGCTTATTCAAAAGAAACCCCTGTTCCTGTAACGTCAATTTATTGTTCAATCAGTACAATTTCTTTGTACTGTGTTAACTTTGTTACTCTCAAAAGTAGGAGTGATGAGATAATAAGGAAAACTTTGCTGGATTTCGCCATTCTTTGAATGTCCGTTTTCCATGCTTCATGTATTGTCAATGAAGCAGGGTTTGTGTTCGGGGACGAGGCGTCTAATATGCAATACAATTTTTTTAAAACTCGGCTTGTCACGACCATCATTTTATTTGAAACCCGCAGTATTTCTTTTGAAAAGAGTTAATCTAAAATAATAGTACAAACTGGCAAATGGTTGCAACATTGTTTGATTATGCCATTCTTTAAAAATTATTCCAATCGTATTTCTCGACTCTAAGAACAAATTTTGATCATTATAAAACAGCCTTCAAAACGACCAAAGCTACAAGTATTGCAAACCATGAAAGTCCAAATGTATTATCAGCTTTTTCAATTCTACTCTTCAACAAAAAGTTAGTACTTCAAGTGACTTTCCTCCAGAGAAAAGGTGAAAGGCCAAGTCACAATATAGACTAACAGCAAAACCTTTTTAAGACAAAGTAAGGATTCTTCGCCATGAAGAAAAGGATGTTTTAAATTAAAGTCAACAGCCAAATATCCTGAAGACATTTCATAACTTCCAAAATTCTGGTGGCCATTTTGACAGAGATATGACATGAGCCATAATCTATTGATAGAATATTTGAATAGAATGATGAATGACGTTTAACAATATGTCTAAGTCTTTAAGTTTTTCATATAGCCCAAAATGAGCAAGAATTACCCACAACTGAACAATATACTGGTGTCTATGAAAGTGTGGCGCAAAGTCTGTATATTGTGTTACATACAAATGTTGGTTTAGTTGACCTTTCCCGCAAGCTTTGATCTGTAGTTGACGACAGATAATTGAATTTATATTAAAAACCGCAGCAATACTTTAGATTTAGTCGTTAGTGTTTAACTTTATAGCTAGTATTTCAATGTTCTATATGATGTTGCTGCAGGGCTTTAATATTGTCTACTATTTAAAATTTAAATAAATTAAATTTGTAAATTTCTATTGGAATATTTATGTTGCTTCGTTTTGTTTAATTTTATGTTTGAACTGAATTTTCTCTTGTTTGTCAAATGAATTGATCATGTTGAAAATATTAAAATGTAAGTTTAATACTTTCTAAATTAGATTCCCTTAAAATATTATTTACTCCAAAGATGTTTTAAACAATGTGTTATCTTTTAAATTTATAAAAAATAAAAAGATATGACAGTATGGGGGAAAATTAATAAAGTAAACATGTCACAGTCTCACACATTCATATCCTCAGTCCAGATGTATGTCCTAAAATTTAAAGATAATTTACTTGATGATAACTTGTAATCATAACGATTGTGATGGGCTCAAAAAATATACTCTAATAATTTGTTAATTTAAAGGCATAAAGGTTCATTATTACAAATTATAGGAAAATAACATATATATATATATATATTTGGGCTGTGGAAATTAATTAAATGGAAAAGACCTAAACAAGGTAAGGGTTAGCCTGACAGGACGTAACAAAAAAGCGAACGTTTCGGCAAAGAGCCTTTTTGAACGGACACACAATACACAAATAAAACGAAAATAAAAAATAAAAATTAGAAACTTAGCTGCGGTGAAATCCAAAGAATCGAAGAAAGTAAAGCTGAGAGATTGCAGAGCGAGCCTATATAGGAAAGGAGAGTGGGCGGGGCAAACGCCTAGGTAGTCAAAGCGAACACCACATTCATCCCATGTGGGGCGCGTGATTTTCTATTAATCTATTTTCAAGACTGACCCACCCGGGTTTATTTGTGCATGAGACAATGGCTGTGGTTGCTAGGTCCTTGATGCCCATATGGTCGCGTCCATTGAAGTGTCGAGAGACGGGACACTGACTTGTGTAATCGCCCGAATGTGTTCAGACATGTGGCACGAAAAAGACCTCCCCGTCTCCCCTATGCATTTTAAAGGACAGCGCTCACACACAATGGTGTAGACAACATTGCGGCTATATATATATATAACTATCACTCTTTAATTTCTAAATTTTATAATTTTTTTAAAACTCATTTACATAGAAAGCAGAGGTAAATAATAGTTTTCAAAATTTAAAAGAATATATAATTAAAATGTATAAAAAGTAGGGTTGCGTAAATTACCGATTAATTTCTTGATTAATAGTTACATTTTGTATCGATTAAAATTATTTTAATCGATAAAATAGCGATTAAATCAAAGAATATCTTTTTAAATTATTTTTTTCGATTTATTAATAAATAATTAATAATTAATAATAGGTGTTGTTTTTTACAAACTTCTCCATTAAAAAAAATTGTCACATTTAACACTTTAAAATAACCTGTTTTATAAGGACAATGATATAAAAAAAAAATTGTTTTTTATTGTAGCCGAGTGGAGGCTAAGTTTATTTAAAACAATCAAGTCCAATTTCACGTAGGTGAAGATATGAACAACTTTATCTAACACAGAACAAAACATGCCATGGCGCACTCAACCGTCACTCACTCTCTCTCCTTTCTTTCTTCTTCCTCCCCAGTGCATCACGGTGCAATGCACATGGCGCGGAGCGGTGTGGGTGTGCACACTACTACATTATTAATTAACAATGAAATAATTTAAATTCATTGACATTATATTGAACTGATTATAATTAAATATATCTCCTAACAATATTATAATTTTAAATTAAATTAAATACTTAAGTTATGGGCATTTTAAAAAATGCCATAAAAGGGCACAAAAGGTGAAGGAAAACAACATAGTGAAAAAAGTGATTTTGAGGTCTTAGAAAAAAATCATAACTTTAAAACCACTAAGAATAAAAAGATTATATTTATGTTTTTGTTAATCATGAAACATTTTCTATATAGCTGTATAACTTTTATATTTTAAAATTAATTTGAAATTTAAACTTAAATACGTTATTTAACTCATTTTTATTGCTAACTATGTTTTAAAAATAACTCAATTAAAAAAAGTTAATTGCCTGTTTTCATTACTTCCCTTGAAATTTTCAGTTTAATGACGTCATGCATCTTTATTTTTAGCTTTAACAAAATTATCGATTAATTAATCGTAATTTTTCAAAAGTTAACGATTAAATTTAATTTAATCGATAACAGCCTAGATCAAAAGTAATAAAAACAAAAATGAAAGTAATCCAATAAAAAAAACTGGGAACAAATCAAACAAAACTGAAACGTTGATTCATATATTTGTTTCAAACAGTTTAATGATATATTATATTGTTAAATTTGCTTTCTTCATATTTTAATTGTAATTTTTTTATATATAAATTTTGTTGTTGTTGTTCATTTGAAATGTGAAGCTAGGTTTTGTGTGACTCTGTTAATCTATATATCTGAATGCCTCCAGCCCTATTTTTCTTTGTTTAAAACAGCTGTGGTTTGTCGTCTGATGTTCAATTATTGAATTATTCCATCGCATTCCTAAACCTGTCAAATAGTTATATAATATTTGAAAAAACAAAACATTTGAAATGACGTTTCCGTCAAGGGATTTTTTTAGTGTTCTTTATAAATTCAAAATTAATATGCTGTTGCTTTTCAAAAATATTATTTTACATATTTTTTAATATTAAAAGATAATAAACATTTAGTTGTGGAAAAAAACAACGCTTTGATTGAAATATGTGTTATTGTTAACTTAATATATAATTGGCAGGTTTGGTATAAGAATGCTATTCCCAAAGCAATTCTGAGTACTAAAAGTAAAGGCTATTCTCTGTGGGGAAAAGTCAAGGCATTTCTCAGAACTTAAATTCAAGGCTGTTCTCAGAGCTAAAAGTTCAGGCAATTTGTAGAACTAAAAGTAAAGGCATTTCCCAGAGCTAAAAGTCAAGCCAATTTGCTGAACGATCGTTCTTCTTGAGCCACCGACACGGGAAGACAATAAAAAAATCGCCAGAGCAATACAGACTTTACTAAATATTCCTTCTAAGCCGAGTGAATAAATTGACTTTAAAAGATCAATTAAATCAGACAACACAAGAGGCAGAAGCTTCCTTGATGTTGAATGGCTTACCGTATATATGCTTCAAGTGAAGCAACTCGTCTTTCAAAGGCTGGTAATATCACATGGATATTTAACCAATAAATCAGCACAAAAGGACGAGCTTTCTTCCGAAGTCAGACTTCTAACATTTAGCACTGGATTGAATTGTTTCCAGATCTAAAAACACCAATTTCATCTTTCTATCTTGAACAGAAGTCAAGTTATCATTTTTGCGTGAATTGTTTCAGCCCCTAACATAAACTATAATTTTACTAAAATAAAATATTTTGACCCATTGTTTCATCTTTTCACCCGCTACAACAGTGGTTTTGGAGGAGAAATTAAATGATAATTGCACCAAATTTTCAGACGACAATCACATCTTTAATTACAACCTTATGAACAACTAACTTGTTACTTTATAAATAACATTCATTATTTTAACCAAAACAGAATATGGTCGTGTTGCTAAAAATAATTTGTCTCAAACCAAATTTAAAAAATAAAATAACGTGTTTATTTGGTTTTAATTAAAAATATGGTGAATTAAAATGCTAAATTAATTCTTAAATATATGATAGGTAAGAAGAATTTTTAACAAAATTAAATTAAATGCATGAAGCTATAAATTATGGCAACCTTAATGTCGCTATTACCTAAGTATAAACTGTATAAAAATTATATAATAACCACTTAACTAACAGTAATAAGCATATTTAATGACATAATAATAAATAAATTATTGATTATTAAGAGTTTTTTTTTTAAAAACCTGTAGTCATTTACATTCAAATAACAGTAAAGAGTAAAGTTGAAATAAGGGATAGGTCTGCTGCAAAGATTTAAAAAGGAGATAACTATAAAAGACTATCAACTAGAATTTAGTATTAAGATTTGGTTCAAGGAAATACGTATAAACGAGCAAAAACTCGATGAAGCAAATATCCCATGAAGGCTCAAAGCCAGACATTCTTTCCAGAATGACCCAAACAATTGCATCAATGAGAAAACTTAAACACATCTGGCAAAGCAAGGAACTCCCTGAGATCAAAGATTCCACTAATGTACTCTCTGGTGATGTCGGTCTTCTTGTATGGTTGTGAGGCTCACAGCAGACCTCCAAAGAAGAATTAATGCTCTAGAGATGAGATGTTTTTGAAAGGTACTACACATCTCCTACATAGCGCACATCACGAACGAAGCGGTCCGCGATAAAATAAGTGCTGTCATTGGCCCATACGAGTACCTTCTCACCTCAAATAAAAAGAGGAAATTACGCTGGTACGGACACGCGACGAGATCTGGAGGTCTCCCGAAGACCATATTTCAAGGCACAGTACAGGTAAGAATAAAAAGAGGCAGACCAAGGAAGAGATGGGAGGACGATATCAAAGAGTGGACCGGTCTGTCATTTAGCGACTCCCAAAAGGCAGCACAAGACTGGGACACATGGCATGAGATAGTGTGCTGTTCCAAATGATGCCCCAACGACCCACGATGGGTTAAAGGGCCAGTTCAGTTCAGCTCAAGGTGAATACACTAATACTATTTATTAATACTGTTGACAGTGCTAGAAGTAGAAGTGTATATCAAAAGAGATTTTTATTATTATTATTGCCAAAGTAAGGTCCTAAATTCATAATCATATTAAAAAATATATTTTTTAATCGTTTAAAATTAGCGGTACATTTAATAATATTCTCCATTTAAATTTTAAAATTTGTAATTATCTTATCTATTTGTAAAATATGTTACACAAAAGTTTAATATTAATTTTTTTAATTATTTCGATGTTTAGAGATTGAAAAAAGATTGAGAATCTTAACGGGAGCCCCATGAACACAATGAAGATAATAGGATCGGCGCCATTTTCTTTTTTATTTAAAAGATGAGATGGTGATTACGTTTTTGAACTTCTACCAGTTCCCAGCAAAATGTAAACTAACGATTTCGATGTGTTTAATCAGTCAAATACAATGCTTAACTCATTTTGGAAAGTCTCAATCATTTCTTTTTGCAAACAAAAATGATTTAAGACATTTGCAGCGTACCGTATCTTTAAAGTGAAGAGAAAAAAAATCCCAAAGTTTACATCCACTCAAAAAAGTGAGAGAGTCACTGGAAGACACAGATGTGACGTATTTGATGACTAAATTAAATTTCTTACAGAAAACTGTGACGTTACACACGAGATTCTGAGGAACTCGTATAGCGAACAGTTCATTGTGCAGAAATGTTTTTGGTCAATTTTCGTTGTAAGCTAATTGTTTTAACGGTTTTGTTACATGTCACTTGAATAATTTTCCGAATATATACACGAACAGCAGCAGTAATAAAAAATAATCAAGCTAGGCTATCGCGGACCCCTTCAATTGGGGCCATGGGCTAGAGTACCGTTTGTCCCTCCTGGCGGTGGCTCTGGGCAAAGAACTAACCCAAACTAAAGATGCAAAATACTTAGGAGTCATAATAAATGAGAAACTATCATGGAATCCCCATGTCAATGGACTCATTAAAAAATTAAGCAATACCTTAGGCGTTATAAAAAGAAACTTATACAAATGTAATAGAAACATTAAACTAAAATGCTACCTGACCCTGGTGAGATTAAACTAGAATATGCAAATATTCATCTTCTGTTTGGGACCCATCCACCAAAGAAAACATTTATATATTAGAACAAATTTTAAAAAAAAAAAAAAATTAAAAAAAAAAAAAAAAAGACCTGTTAGATTCATTACTGGAGAATATTCAAAATTGACAAAAATAACGCCATTAGTTAAATCATTAAACATTGAAATACTAGAGGATAAAAAAAACAAGAGTAAAGTAGTAACTATAAATAAATTAATTAATTCTAATTAGTAATACAACACAAAGATAACTTAATACAATCTCATATAGACATAAATTGTTTGCCTGAACAAATCAGGAAAACCGAAACTTTATCAACATTTAAAACTCTAGTAAGAATGCAGGATGAAACAAAAACCATAGATAAGTGTAAGACGCAATAATCTTATGAATAGAAGGAGCGTCTGTAACAGACATATTCATTATTCGAAATTTAATATTGATAACACAATTATGTTCTAAAAATGGTGTATCACAACACCGCATCTCCAAACACAGTTTTGGACTTTTCAAAACGAGTAACTTTACTAACAACAATACTGTTAATGACTTAAGATGAATCTTCAACACGTTCAGACACCACACACTTGTCCTGAAAACATCTATTATCACCCTGGTCGCTGTGTTTACAGTTGCCTCAAACGTCATCGTCCTAGTCCTCCTCGCTAGGTCCCGGATATCTGACAACACCAAAGCCATTTCCGGTGCAGACGAAAACGAGACCACCAAGATGATCATGATGTCAATGGCCCCCCCCCCATCGGTGCGCTCCTGACTCCGCTGTGTAGTCTTGACGTCATCAACAAGGGCCAATGGTACCTGGGGAGCGATCTTTGCACGGTGAGGCAATCTCTCAACAATTTGTTGTGTAGTGTGTTGGTCTTTAACATTCTGTTCATGTCACTAGACAAATACCTGGCTATCTGCAAGCCCATGACTTACCGTCTGCTTACACCCAGGCATGGCTACGTCATGGCGGTGCTGTCATGGTCAATTCCTGGCGTACTTTTCACGGTGCTGGACGGTTCGGGTTTAAGCCACGTAGAGGAGGCACGGCCGTTTAACAAACCAGCTTTATCACTCTATCGATAGCTAAAATTTTGTTACCCTACTGTATTTTGGAGATTGGGTACGTGAAGGTTTTGAAGGAAATTCGACTTTTTCCACAGGCGAAATCCCCGGAACAAGAGCAGCAAGACTTTTGTGAAATTCGCTGACCTCACGGTCAAAGGTCAAACGGTTTCCAGCAGTTCTTCTTCGTTCGCTATATCGAATGATTACTTCCCCTGAGATAGGTCTCTTAACAGGAATGAAGATCTCATTTTACTTCGACTTGCGGGAATATGACGAAAAATAAGAACCATTCTCGCAAAACCAAATAAATGTAAATTATTTTATTTCCATCCAACGCTGTGTTTTCCTGGTGCATACTTTTAACCTCAAAAGAAGAAGGAGAAATCAAGTTGAACAGATCCCAATATAAAAAGTTAGACTGTGAAATTCTTGACATTATCATAACTAAATAATGCTATCTTCTTCTTCTACATATGTTTTAGGCCTGAGACTTAGTCTCTTAAGGCCTTGGCTAATACCTGGAGAACCAGCTTCATCTTCTGAGCAGTGCCATACAACACTGTCTTCACGTGGGACTCTTTTGCCTCCCTAACCCCCCGGCTATGTCTAGCGCGGGACACGAAGTTAACAGGTGTAGTACTGTTTCGGAGGCTAGGCTGCATGACGGCAGTTCGAGACCCTGTTATGGTATAGTCTGTTGAAATATGAGATAGTTGGGCAGTGCTCTGTTTGCATTTGAACAGTCGTAATGTCAGCCCACTCCTCGTACCACTTGTTCCTGAAGTGGTCCATTAGCCAGGTCTTTGCCCCGGGATAAATGACTGAGACGTCTGGTTTGGACTGGGCTGCCCCGGTTTTTGCCAGGGAGTCTGCGATCGAATAGTGAGTAGCAAAAACAGTGCAAAGTCCTGGCTTGTTTGTTAACTCTTTAAAACGTTCCGGTTAAAACATTAAGTATCAACAATGTGGTTGCTACGGAAATGGGGCATCATTTACGTCAGCAGGGTAATTTAAAAATGTCGGCTGAATACGCTCTGTAACATCAGTGTTTGCCTTGGGCTGACGACGGAAATGTTGCTTTGGGTGTCCATGAAAATGTCAATTTTTCTTTGTATTATGAGATTAAAGAAAATGTTGTGATGTTTGTGGATGTTCAAAGATATAAAGACTGAAGCATTCTTTTTAATTGTGTAATTTCCAGATTTAGTGCTTGTTAATCTGCGAGTGTCGTTTTTATCTATCCTTTTATTAGGGTAGAAAATTAAAGATTTGATTATATTTAGTTTTGAGTTGATGGTTATCATTATTGAAATATTTTTAGTATCATTTTTAAATTTAATCTATTTCTCCAGTCTTCATGATTAAAATTATGGTATCATAAATACGATAAAAACAATTTAAAAATGTATTGATGAAAACAGTTTTGTTGAATAAATGGATGTAGAATTGTACTATAACGTCTTTTATTTAATGTTTAATAATGTTTAATAATAAATCTTTATTCGTGGACAACGTAGTTGAGTCTGGTATAAGATGTCTGATTTAAAAAAAAACAACTGACTATGTGTTTAGTGTACGTACATAGAAGAACTCTAACAAGTATTACAAAGACGAACTCATGTAACTCCCGATCACGACAGTGACACAGCAGTTTTCAAATGTTATACTCATATCCTGGACTTGACAATCAGCAGTCATGCCCCCACCCAATACGGAAGAAACTTCTGGTATCTGATTGGTCACCAGGCCTTTGATCTACAAACAACACCAATAGTGTGCAAGGAAATCCAGGAAAGTATTTTTTTTCATCTCTTTTCGTAGAATTAAATTACAATCAAGATAAAGGCGCAAGCTTCGGTACTCTGTTTTCTGGAAAAAATGACACATTTTGCCTACTTATGGCAACCAAGAGAATTATACTGAACTAAATATGGGTGAGACTGCAATCGTTTAGGCAAAGAGCCTTCTTCAACTAAAAGTAGTACAGATAAAACGATTATAAAGATATAAAATAATTAGGGATGTTAAAGAATAATTTTAAATTTAATCGTTAATTTTCAAAAATCAAACGATTAATTAATCTTTAATTTCTATTTAAGCCAAAAGTTAAAATTTATGATGTCATAAGTAGGCCTGTCAACGGGTACCCGGGACCCGGGTACCCGTTGCCGATCAATTACCCGGGTAGTAAAATGGCCCCCGGGTACCCGTGAAAATGTTACTGCAATATCTTTACCACTGTATTTAAACTGTGGCTCTTCTGTGTTCAAATTTCAAATTTCGAGAATAATTTATCAAATTAAAACTTTTCTTTTGAAATAAATACGGTGAAATGCGTATTAAGATGAAAATGCTTAAAAAGATATAATCTACGTGTTAAAGGGAAACAAAACACGGTCCCGACAAACTAGAAAGTATTTTGATATATTTTTTTCCCAGGAACATGAAACAAAAATCATTTAAAACAAAAAAGGTTTTAGTTCTTTGAATTGTTCAAGTAAGGAAAATAGAACTAGAACACAACACCAATAACTACTATTAACTAGGAAGGGCTAGATATGACCTTCACATTGGCTTTGAAATACGCCGCTCAGCGTTGATACCGATCGAGCAAGCCGATGCCCCCCCCCTCACACACACACCGACACACACGTGTCTCCACTCCTATCTCCACCAAATACTTTAAAAAAAGATTTCAATCGTGGAATGATTTTCACTATAAAAACAAAAATACATGGTGGGGTGGGGTCTGTCCACTCAGTATGACACAAAATAGGACACAAGAGTGATAACTAGGATTGGCTAGAAATGACCTTGGCTTTGAAATACGCCGCACATCGTTGCGATTGAGACGCGCCAATTTATTTTATCTACCCTCCCCCCCCTCACTAACATATGTCTCCAATCCCATCCCCACCATACTTTAAAAGAAATAAACATCTGCTATATTCTGGGGGGAGGGGGGGGTAAATTTTTGTATATTTAATTTTATTTATTATTTCATATTTGAATCATTGAATATCTTTACTGTATTACAAAAATAAATACTGGGGGATGGGTCCATTAAGTAGGGGCAAGTCCTGAAAAGTTTAGTTAATTAAAACAGTTGTTAGCTACAGCTATGAACTAGAAATAACCCGCCATGTCATCATACAACCCCCCCCCCCGCTCAAAAAACCTTAGCACCCCTTTGCTCACTGTTTTTACACCACTGTACTACAGTAGTATTTCAATGTCATCATTTTACAATCGTTCACTCATTACATCAAAATTTGCATTTCCACAATAAACAAAGCAGTAAAAGGCTAATGTAGTAGGCTAATAGCGGGCATATTATAGAAAATTTTGAGGCCTTTCGAACGGGTAACCCGGGTACCCGTTCAAAGTTTTGACGGGTACCCGGGCAGCATTTTTCAACAATATTGACAGCCCTAGTCATAAGTAACACTTAATTCAACGTTTTTGTTTGAAAATTTAAATAACACTGCAATGTTTCCTTTATATGTCATCTTTTATTCAACTACGCAAAAAGACAAGTGTGTTGACATTATTTGGTTCAATTGATGAGCGGGCCTAATTGACAATATAACCAGCCGAGCTGAACAATCATTCACATGGAACTTAGGAAACTGGTATGCAAAAGGCGGACTTGGCAAGGAATGACATTATCGGATGTTTAGTTTCCACCATTGCAGAGGGTTAATGGATTCAGGAACTTTTATCTCCATCTTGTAATTCATCAGAAGATCTGTCTCTGAGTCAGACTTCATTACTGCCATTAGCTTAATAATAATTCGTTTTTCATTAGGTTTGATAAGTAGGCGAAGTGTTAGAACCGTGGTAGGCAAAATTTATCAACATTTTGAACATTCCCTTCAGTCAATAGTTCATGTAATCGTCAGGAAATGTATTATTTATCGGCGATTATTTGCTATTATTTTTTTTTTTACTTTTTGACTTCCAATAATTTGTACGTGAGGGGTCAATAAATCGTTAAATTATATCTTTTAACGATTAATCGAGAAATTAATGTTTAATTTCCGCAGCCCTAAATATAATAAAAACACTTAGCTGCAGAACAAGAGTCCCTAGCGGTTTTAAAGGTTTCTGGTATTCAACATGTCTTGATAAGCAAATCATAAAGGACTTATTGAATATATCAAATGTAAGAAGAAAAAAATTCTTAGAATCCAACTTCTTCGCATTAGCTGATTTTATTTTAGCGGGAAATAAAAGGACAGAATACATTAACATTAATACGTTGTCCGTTTGGGTAGATCTTGTAATTTATTCATTTGAAAAAGATGACAAACTGCTGGGAACGCTATATCAACATTTAATTAAAATCTTAAGGTACGGGATTGACTGAACTGGAATTATTATTTCGTTCCTTTCTTGGGTGTATAGTTTAACAAATGGATTAAGATTTCGTAAGAATAACATTTTTGGTAATGTAAAGTTGAGCTCTTTTTAAAACATGTAGCCCTTATCTTATTTAAGATTATTTAAAATGTTATATTCGGGTTTTTGTGAAGAAAGGAAGGAAAAGAACGCTACCTCGTCTCTTAACTTCTACCCGGAAAAAAACTGCATAAATTATAAACGACTATTTTTTAAAATAAATGTTTGACTCTATTATTAGTTAATTGATTGTTGATCAAAGAAGTACATTCCAAACACAATAATTCAGACGGTACATGTCATTTAATTCTAGAAATCCTTTGGCTAAATCAATATTTATCCAACATTAAAATTAAAAATAATCTTATTGATTTTAGATATGTTTTTTTTGCGTGGACGTTTGTTTTCTAATAGTATCCAGAATTTTCTATAAAAATATTTTTGTTAATTTAGCTCAAAATATTTATAGCAAAGCCACTTTTGAATACTTCCTTCCTATTCTTCTATGCTTTACTTTTGTTTAGAAATTGAACGCATCTTTAATCATTTCGTGTAGACTACACGTTTTTAAAATACTTTTTATGTAGTTGCCATTTCCCCATGGTATAGTATGTTATATATAATGTAGTTTTAATTAAATATCTTTTTTTCCCATTTATTTTTATCGAGAAAGGCATTAGTCGAAACGGTTTTTGATGTTTTAGTCCATAAATGACGATTTAACTTATTGTTTACACCACACAATTCCTTTGTGTATCTTGTAATTTAGACAAACTACACAGTGTTTGGTAAAGGGATTTTTAAAAACATTTTTTTATGAGACACCACTCACATAGAAGCTCAGCTTGCGCATGTTGTTAGAGAAAAGTTATGAGTAGGAAAAATCTAACGTTAAGTAAACAATTGATAGCTTTTAATAATTATTCCACTTGTACCAATGGCATAGTCACCTTCCATTTTGAACTTAAAATGTAAATTGTTTTATTCGGAAAATTTTATTTTTTTAAAAAATGTAAACAAATTGGTATTATTCTTGCGTAATTATATGCTGTAGTGCATTACAAAGTGGATTTAAGTTTAAGGTTTCTTTACAAGATTTGTGGCAGGCTGGCCTAATTAAACCTGTGATCGAAAAACAAACACTTAAGTTTCCATGCCAACATTTTTAACATTAGTTGAGTGGCTTGTTCCATGGTTTAAAAGCTATATGTTAACAACTTAAAATGTTTTGGTCTTGCCGCAGAGAGTTATGTAAACATCGATATCCTGTGAAAGCTGCTGGGTGTTGGCTGTCGGATTGTGTGCAAATTTTACTGTCATCCTTAACAGTCTGTGTCCACGGTAATAACAACTATAAGATTTTGTTATGGGACATCTTCATGACTTCACTAAATTCCATTAAAAAATTTTCATATTTCATTTCATGTGTGCGTAGAATTATTTTCACTTGGGTGACTACACTATTTCTTTAAATTAAAGACTTAGAAGGTAAGAGGAATAATTGAGACCCAGTAACAGTAACATTAATTTACAATTTACCTGTGAAGGAGGCATGCCGGAACTAGGCTCATTTTAACGGCGTAAGAAAAATTTGAAGGCCGAACATGATACATTTATTGTAATATTAATGTTCTTAATCACAAGAAGAAAAGTATCAATATCAGAGTTTTCTTTGTTTTTAATGATAGATATACAATTTTGGAGATACAAGAGTTAATCTTGATAACATTTCCGTTTATTCTCAATAAAGAACATACAGTTCGGGCTGTCTTTTATGTTATCAAAATTAACCGATGAATTATGCTTATTTCAGTTCTTTATTATCTTAAAAAGTGTCAAAAGTTAATTATTTGTTGTGTAATTATTTCAAGTACCATTTAGGAATGGATACACAAATTACCTCCCATCCCGAAATATTAGTGGCCCTAGCGGTTGCCACCCTTGTCATGGCCCTCTTCACCATCTTCTCCACCGCTATCGTCTTCCTCGCTATACTACTGTCGAGAGGCCGCAACAGAACCGCCAAGACATCCTACATGACTTCTATGTTTATGTGCTCGATGGCGGTCTCTGACACCATACTCGGGGCGTTAGTTATGCCCCTATCGGTGGTGCCGATCATCCAGAACGGGGAATGGAAGGTCGGCTACATTATGTGCAGCGTTTACCTGGCTGTCACGAATATCGTGTGTTCAGTAAAAATCTTTCACATCTTGTGCCTGGCCGTTGGGAAGTACGTGGCTGCATGCAGACCTCTGCAGTGCAGGTTGATGAAAAAATATACTGTGCAGTGTATGATCTGCATATCATGGCTTTTCCTGATCACAGTGACTGTCTTGCTGAAGATTAACGGCTTTGACAAGACTGGTTTGGATTGGGCCGACAAGCTACTGGAAGATAAAGGTCTTTGCTTTAATCACCTAAACTAGTTACGATTTGATGTTCTATTTACTCATATCTTTCTATTGTCCCATAATCGTGAAAAATGTTCTGTACGCTCGAATATTTTCAGGAATATGGAGTCTCAACAATCGTTCTCCACAATATGAACTTCAGGATTCTCCGGCCTTTCCAAAAGGAAGAAGCATTATTAACAGTTCAGCTGACGTCATTCAGATCACCATTTTATCTGACGTAACGGCTGGACACGTCACAGAACCCAGTGGGAGACAATTTAAGTACTCGCTAGACACAGATACAACCATCTCTAAGAACAGTGACGTGAGAATCTCTTCTAACTTAAATGCTCTCCCCTCTACCCACACTCGAATACCTCGTCACATCTCCAAACACATGAGGGCCATTCGGACCATTGGATGCATCGTCACAGCTTTCACCGTCTGCTGGATGCCAACGTCACTGTATCTGGTCATCATTCAGTTCAAATGTTACGGTGCAACAAAATGGTCTTTTCTACTGTCGTTTTGGTTGTCTTTTCTCATCTCTGTGATTAACCCTTTTCTGTGCTGTGGAAAGAAATCTGTTAGGGTGAAAGTGAGACATTTGACCGGTCTGTAAATTGTAATTTTTAAAATAATGTTAAAGCTTATTAAGGTTTACTTCAATTTGTTTTACTTTATGTAAATGGAAAAGGCTTAAACAGGGTCAGGGTTAGCCTAACAGGACGTAACAAAACAGCGAACGTTTCGACAAAGAGCTTTTTTTCAACAGACATACAATACACAAATAAAACGAATATAAAAAATAAAAACTAAGCTGCTGTGAAATCCAAAGAATCAATAAAAGTTTTACTTTCTGTCACTTTGAAATTTTGGTGTATTTCTTTCATTCTAAAAAAATTAGTAAAATTTGGTTTATAAATTGCAAAAAACTGTTACTTAATTTACACATTGTATATTCGGAAACAGCAGAGATTGTGCGGAAAAACGAACAGTGCTTATTTAATAAATACTTAATTTATATTGATTTTAGTAGTTAAATTTAAGCAAAATTCTGTAAACATTATTTAATTACATTGTATAAAACACTATGATTGCCATAAAGGTATAACAAGAGTGCTGTTTTCTTAGCCTAAATGTTAACGTATATATATGTAGGAGAATATCAATGAAAAACATTAATTGTTACATTTGGCGAAAGCTGATAATTTCTATATTAAATGTAACTTATAAAGAAACATCGTTACTTCTCCTTCAGATTGTTTAAAATAAATCTCTTAAGTTTATTTAACATTGCTTGTTAAATCCATTGAATTCATTGAATTAAGATTTACTTAATACAAGCAAATCAAATGTTTGTTTTAAAAAATACTTGAATTTTATTTGTTACCAACACTGTGATTTAAGAAATAAATTTAAACGAGTTTTTTTATTGTGAAATTACACACCACGAAAAGGATTTTTTTTTTAATTGTTGGTTACCGCATTAGATTTGAACATTTAAAAATATCATTGTAAATAATTGCTACTGCTTGGTATTTATTAAAAGAACAACATAAGGTTCAAGGATGGACCAGTCCAAATGTGTCAATAAAACGTTTTTGGTCAGCGATGGTCACGTGACGTCCGACCTTAAACTGCTCGTCATGGTGTGTGTCATTTTAACAGTCATCACGACCTTCACCTTGCTGGCCAACATCGTAGTCGTCACGGGGGTCATCAAGTCCATCAAGGACAACATAAACTCACGGAACGTCAACAGAATCACTCAGATTTTGATGTCTTCTATGGGAGTCACAGACGCACTCTTTGGAGCGGTCATCATGCCACTTAGTATAGTCGAGATTCTTAACAACGGCCACTGGTACCTTGGTCACGATTTGTGCTCAGTCCGACTTTCTATCAACAACACGCTGTCTGGCATCTCAATCTATCATATCTTCTTAATGGCATTAGACAAGTACTTTTCTATTTGTAAGCCCCTACAGTACAGAACATTGAGCACCAACATTGTTTACGTCATCATCGGAGTCACGTGGATATTCCCAGCAGTTTTTATCAACATCCCGTTATCCATGCCATGGGGGAAGGTTGGTGTCGAAGATTCAGAAAGTTGCTATGAACAATTTCGTCTTTGCTTGACAACTGCAAGTCCTCGAGTTTTTCTCGGAATATTGTATTTGGCGTTTTACGTGCCGCTTTCATTGACTTACGTGTTATACCTGAGTGTTCTCTATGACATCTATCGGTTCAATCAAAGGAAGAACTTCATGAACAAATTGAAACCAGTTCCTTGTGATCATGAATCTACGATAAAACATGTCTTTAAAAACCGGCCTAAAACAAGATTTTCAGAAGATATGAGAGAAGTGGGGTCACTTTGTCCATGCACCAATAAAGTTACCATTAGAATCAAGCCCCAAATTTCACTTGAAGTCAAGGGATTACGGTCAAGGTCGAGGAACCTTAAAGCCTTCAAAACAATTGGATTAATCGTGCTCTGCTTTAATCTATGCTGGGTTCCCACTTCCTTCTGTGTCATTTATTTTGCTCACCATCCCAATATCATTCCACTGTGGGTGGTCATGTTATTGAATTGGTCAGGTTATCTGAATGCTACATTAAATCCTCTACTGTACTGTAGTAACCGGTCAGTCAGACGGTCAGTGAAAGCTCTGATATGGAGAAGTTAATTTGTTGATATGAGAATTTATTATAAAAAAATGTTTTTGAAAGTCTTCTTTAACGTTTGGTTTGTTAGGCCAGCCTTTTCGACGGTTAGAGTGCTATTTTCGGGAATATTGACTTAAATAATTTAATAAATCAACATGCTTTTAATTATATAAAGTATAGAAATGATGTCACCCCACTAATTACTTGTGATAGAATACTGGTGTTCTTAATGGTCGTCTTCATTCCTAATTGACTTCAAATTTATTTTAAAGAGGAGTCCGAAGCAAAGTCACGCAATGGGAAACGTTATAAGGGAACCGATTCAAATAATTACGCATGTTTTGTTGCATTCAATCAGTGAGCGTTGTCAGCTGTGCATGGACCACAATAACCACATTGACCACCAGTGACCATCAATTACCACAATGAACAAATGACCACCAATGACCACAATAACCACATTGACCATCAATGACCACAATAACCACAATAACCACCAATGAACATCAATAATGACAATGAACAAATGACCACCAATGACCACAATAACCACATTGACCATCAATGACCACAATAACCACAATAACCACCAATGAACATCAATAATCACAATGAACAAATGACCACCAATGACCACAATAACCACCAATGAACATCAATTACCACAATGACCACAATGACCACCAATTTCAACACTTTCGATAATTGGATGTTTTCACTTTATTTGGATGCATGAAATTTTGCTGTATTGTAATAACTATTGGTGTTTGGGCCATTGAACGAGTGTATACATTTTGGGACTGCCTGTAAACTGCAATGAGTGCTTTAAAGTGTAACAAACATTAATTAATACAATTTTTTTTTTTGAAATCGTTGAAGTCAGTTGTTTAGAGTAAAGAACTTCAAGTACATGTGCTTCAATTTATAAAATTTTCACGTTACTGGATCATTTTAAGAATTGTAAATTCTTTAAAGTAAACATACTTTTAAAAATAAACAATAAATTCACTTTGGTTTCTTACTGTTTATTTTTTTATCATTTCTATCTTAAAACACATTACCTCACCTCATGTCTCATATGACATTATTTTCAATGTGTTTGAAATTAACATGTAACTATCATTTTAAAACATTAAATTGCTCTAAAATGTCATAAATTCTCTCTCACCTAGACTTTTATTTATCGACTAATTAACTAATTAAAATAAGTATCATCAACCTCTCAACAACCTCTCAACAACCTCTCAACAACCTCTCAACAACCTCTCAACAACCTCTCAACAACCTCTCAACAACCTCTCAACAACCTCTCAACAACCTCTCAACAACCTCTCAACAACCTCTCAACAACCTCTCAACAACCCATTATTCCATGCTCCTGTCTTCTATTCGAAAATCATGCGCTAATTGTTCTATTTATTGAAATAAACGAATTCGTTACAAAAATTTGATAAGGTTCAATTTTAAAAAGATCAGGCAGTTGAACTGATATAAATGATGCTCTACCAGTATGCATTAAACAGAACAAAAACCATTATAAACTGGAAGAAAAAAACACCTGTACTCATCAATGACATGTCAACAAACAATTTAAAGCCTTGTAGTAATTAAACATACCGTATATACTCATTCTAAAGCAGACTTTTTCAGGAACAAATCTAGGGGAAAATGTTCTAGGGGGGGGGGAGGTAAGCTTACGAACGATTCAAAAGTGATTTCTGCATGCACATTAAATTTCGGTGTTGTTAATGTAGATCATCAAGGTCCCTGCCTATGTTCTACAAGATTCAACTGCTCTACCAGAATCTATAAAATAGTATCAAACAACTGCACTTACCATATTTATTCATTTTAAATATTTGTGTAAAGGTTTTAATAAATATTTTAACAAATTTTGTTTTCAACAACGAATTTAAATGTACGCGCATTCACCACTGTTTAAAACAAAGAAAAAAAGATTTTTTTAAAAATTTTTAATTAAAAAAAAACAACAAAAAAACATGGTAACTCTTGCCTAAAAATGAGCACACAGACAACATGTACGAGGATATTAAAGCCATAACAGAGGAAGAGTTTCACCAATTGTTTGGAGAATCGGACTTTGAAGGATTTAAATTTTATAGAATTGTTTAGAACAAAATAAAATACACTTATTTAAAAATATACGAACTATATTGATGAAACATGTCTGTTGGTATATACAGACGTTATTCAAATGAAATATAAAAATTACCACTTATTTTCATTTTAGTACAATAAAAAGCCCTCTAGCGAATGCTATAAAAATGACACCAACCTTCTCTGTTATTCAAATCGCTTTGTTCTTTAACCTAAACAAAAGCAAACAATCATAATGACCGATGTAGCTTGAAGTTTTACACAAATGTGGACCATTCTGTTGACGCTGTCCTATTAATTTTTGGGGTCGGCTTACAAGCGGGATACACCTTTTTTATATTTTTCTAATGAAAAAGAGGGGATGGGGGTCTGCTTATGAACGAACGGGCTAAAGAACGAATATATAAGGTAATTTTAATGCGCTTTTTTTCTAGCATTTTATTGCAAATACAATTTTAATTTTTACTTTAGTTCTATAATTTATTTTTTTCGCCTTAGATTTTAATGTATCGTTACTGTTTGGAAAATATTTTCAGCAGAACAATTTGCCCTATTGAGAGGGAAGATAATAAGACGTACTTTTACATTAATGTTAAAAAATGTCATCATAACTAATGGATGTAGAGTTCAAAGTAAAAAAATTGTAGGTATTAAAGTCGCCGAATATTTGCTGATGGCTAAAATAGCAGTTAATGAGGAATCTCCCATTAGCTTTTTTTTTTCTTCTTTTGTTTTTTCCTTTTCAGTGTATTCTCATTTCACTCTGTTTTTTCGGATTATAAGATGAACAGTAAATAGTGCTACATCTGAATATATATTAAAAGGATAAGATATAAGTCATGTGAAGGACTTTACAGTTTTTTAAATCCCTTATATTAACTTCACCGACGTCTCTTCGTTGGTCCGGCGGAAAAACAAAAGTAAATAATGACCCTCTGTCAGTCATGCTATAGAGCTGAAATTATGCACATAGACTTGTGTCACCTAACAATACAGGGTATCAAAATTTCAGATCGATCGAATGTACCGTAATTAAATTAATGCACTTTTTAGTTTTTCTCTATATAAATTTATGGTAGCCTTATATTGTTGTTGGCATCCACGTGTTTGCTGGAGATCACTCCAACCATCGGTGACCATCCCCGTTTGACAGCAAGAGACTCATGTCACGTTGAGCCGGTAAATGTTTTCTGCGCGGTGCATATTATTTTGAATATAATCAATACTTTTAGTTCTGTTTCTGTCGAGAAGGTACCGCTCGGAAACGCTTTTGGACGCCAGCTCTGAGGAAACCTTCCGGTGGGGGTTAAACCCTAGGCAGGTCAGTGATGATCCCCCGCCTTGCGGCGATCCTAACCATAGAGACTCGTAAGCTTTGCCTGATTTATAGTCAAAAACTTTGTTGTTACGGGTTGTTTTTATTTTTCATTCTCACGATGACATAAAATTGTGTGAATTTCAATAAAGAGGTTAAGACTTAAATTTATTCCAATCTATGCCTATCATTTTAAATTGAGATACGTCTGTGAGCTTTAATAAAGGTAAAGGTTTTCTTGAATAGTGCACACTACTATCATCTTGTTTTACTTATTGATTGTGCACACTACTATCATCTTGTTTTACTTATTGATTGTGCACACTACTATCATCTTGTTTTACTTATAGATTGTGCACACTACTATCATCTTGTTTTACTTATTGATTGTGCACACTACTAACATCTTGTTTTACTTATTGTTTGTGTACACTAAAATCATCTTGTTTTACTTATTGATTGTGCACACTACTATCATCTTGTTTTACTTATTGATTGTGCACACTACTAACATCTTGTTTTACTTATTGTTTGTGTACACTAAAATCATCTTGTTTTACTTATAGATTGTGCACACTACTATCATCTTGTTTTACTTATTGATTGTGCACACTACTAACATCTTGTTTTACTTATTGATTGTGCGCACTACTAATATCTTGTTTTACTTATTGATTGTGCGCACTACTAACATCTTGTTTTAGTTATTGATTGTGCGCACTACTATCATCTTGTTTTACTTATTGATTGTGGATACAGACGTTCTTGAGATAACAAAGAAGAGAATTGACGGCGCGCCTTACCGACCTATTCCCACAATAAAGAACTGGATTTAGAGCAGAGCTTAGTATGGACACCCAGTTCAGAAGAACGCCAACCCAGATCGGAAAGTCTTTGTAGTCACCGAAGGTCAGCGCTACGGCCGTGAGTCCGAGAGGCAGCCAGCAGACCGTGAAACAGACCAAGGTCGCCCCGATAGTTCTGTAGGCTCTCAAGTTTAGGTTGGTGTGTGCACGGTCTTCCATTGGCTCTTTTCTTGGCACAGCGGTAAATATTGTGTTCTCAGTGGGTCTGTCTGTACATAGTTCGGGGACCTTATTGGTGAAGACATGCGTTTTCATTGTGGGTACGTTTAAAACGTGACGTGGCTTGGTTTGAGAAGCTTCCGTTAGCTTTGAATCACAAATTTGTACGACGTTCTTTCGCAAATAATGTTTTCGACGTTTACTGAAATCCCGAACATCTCGTAAAATAAGGAAATACAAAGTATAAGTAGCAGCCAGCGGGAAATAGAATGAGAGTGCAACGGAGATCATTAGAATTATTTTGTTCATGACTCGAATACAAACTTTGATGTTCTGAAGTGAGCGAACAAAGTCTTCCTCTCCGCTCTGATGCCATCCGTTGATGGTAGGCAATAAATTGAAGACAACTGGCAACAACCACGCAGTCCCAATCATAATGTAAGCCAACTTGTTGGATAGAACTTTGTACTTCATTGGTGTACATATAGCGATATACCTTTCTATGGCCATGAACAAAATGTGAAATATTGAGACAGAAGTCAGGGTATTATTTAGGTCACAACGAAGCTCGCAGAGTGCTGACCCAAGATCCCACTTTCCGTTGTTGATTAACTCCGCTAGTCCCAGGGGCATCACCACGATGCCGATGAGACCATCTGAGAGGGCGAGTGACGTCATCATCATGGTGGCGATGCCGTTGTTTCGTGTGACGTCACCGCCACTGGTTGGACCAAATCTGACCACAGCTATGATGACCACGATGTTTGCAGTAATGGTGAAGACGTCAATGGCAGAGAGGATGACAGAAAATATGATGGGGATGTAAGGGATTGTGCTGAGTTTAAAATCTGTTTCATTGATCTGTGCGGCCAAACTAGTCGATGAGTCGTTGTTCATTGTGAGAGATTCACTCATTGATATCACTGTGGTGTGTCAGGGCTGGAGAATAGAAGAACTATTAACAAAACAATTTCTTTTAATATGTAATCGAGAATTTAATCGTTAATTTCCGCAGCCCTAGTTTTTTAAAAATTTGAACTCTTTAAAGATCTATGCGACCAAAGTCCTAGGAGCAAACTTAAGAGATCATTAATTTGGTTTAATTCAATAATTCGGTAAACTAGAACAAATCTTAAAATCTATATTTCATCGTTAGGCCTTAGAAAATAAGCAAATTCGTTAATTGAATTAAGATTAATTATTAAAATATGCATTTTTAGACATTTAGAAAAATTCCATGAATTCAATTGGTGGTAAAACGAAATACAATACAAAATCATACTTGACAGCAATAAGAGAATATTGTTAGAACGGCAAATTTCATTCTGTTAAATATTTAGGAGTTATTTTTATTCAAGTGGGTTAGTTCCGATTGTGATTTGAATCAACACGTGTTCCTTAGCTATTAAAGTCAATTTAACAACAAAAACAACTAAATATATCCATAAAAAAAATTATAGCTGTTTAACACCATTGTCAACGAATTCAGAAATGTTTTAATAGATACAAATAAATAACAAGATTTTTACCGGAAACTGGAAAGCAGACCTATAAATTTTATATATTTTATATATATATATAATAAAAAGGTAATTTTTTAAAAATTCCAAATTTAAACATTAAGAAAAACAAATAATAATTTTGGAGAGATCATAGGCACAAATATTAAGAAAATAAATGTGTAATATAGTTTGTCAAATTATCAAATGAGATCTGTTGACTTTGAAAATTAGATTATTAACATAGGCTCAGTTTGAAAACATGATAAAGTAACATTTTCTTCTTACTGACTGGTTACTTAAAACTAATAGCAAGGGTAACTTTAGTATTATTCACCGGGAGGAAAGAATAATAATTAGAAACATAATTCTGTCACTCAAACTAATCCCAAGAAATATTCATACATTATTGACAATGTTTTACTATAAGATATTAATTTAATATTCACCGAACTATACATGTCCTATTTAACTAGTTTTAAATTTGATGCTTCTCATTCTAATCTAGACTTTCAAGCATAAGGCTTGTCTAAGATTATCGTAAAAGCCCAGGCCTAAAATGCACAAAGATGAGAATTTTTTTGCTCCCTGACATTTAAAGGCCACCGAACTTGAAGAATTTGATGAAAGTGTCAAAATATTTGCTTGTGTCTTTAAAAATTATCTACCCATCCGCTCCTTCAATCTTAAAAGTTTCACATCCTATTCACCAGCTCTACAATAAAAACAATCCGACACGATAAACCATTGTAAAAAAAAAACATAGACAACGTTACCATTGTACAGGTCACAGCTGAATATTTCTGAAATTATCATTGAAGTTTAATCTGACAAAACTGGTTACATTGTATTCAACCTGACACGCAACCATGGCAACAAAACTACACCAAATAATCAACGTATAAAAGACTGTTTTCGACCCTGCGGTCATTATTACATTGGCATCAAAAAACGTTGCAAAAGATAACGGCTGAGTTGTTGGTAAATGTATCTTGCGGGGTGATGAGACATCTGCTACGTAGCTGTCCCGTTTGCAGTGAGATATTGTGCTGATAGCTTAGATTTTGAGTATTTTCTCTTATTTAAAATAAATACACTGTGTTGAATCAGATAGTTGCTTGTACAGGCAAATTTGTATTTTTGGTACATGTGTTTATTTCATCTCGCTATCACGCTTCTGTGGTTAAAATGTTAAAATGAGAATTTTGATTTTTTTTTTTTTTTACTCTTAATCACCACGAATCTAAACTTTCTTGTACAAAATTTTCCGTTAATCCTCCTGGTTTTCATATAATTGTATAAACTTTCCCGTTAACCTTCCTAGTTTTCAGCCAATTTTCAGTGTCAATCTATACAACACTGAATAATTACAAAACTGTTTCATACACAGTATGTGACAGACGCTTACACTACAGACCGCCAGATATTTATCTACAGCCATACACAGTATGTGACAGGCGCTTACACTACAGACCGCCAGATATTTATCGTCAGCCATACACAGTATGTGACAGGCGCTTACACTACAGACCGCCAGATATTTACCTACAGTCATACACAGTATGTGACAGGCGCTTACACTACAGACCGCCAGGTATTTACCTATAGCCATACACAGTATGTGAAAGGCGCTTACACTACAGACCGCCAGATATTTATCTACAGCCATACACAGTATGTGACAGGCGCTTACACTGAAGACCGCCAGATATTTATCTACAGCCATACACAGTATGTGACAGGCGCTTACACTACAGACCGCCAGATATTTATCTACAGCCATACACAGTATGTGACAGGCGCTTACACTACAGACCGTCAGATATTTATCTACAGCCTATACACAGTATGTGACAGGCGCTTACACTACAGACCGCCATATATTTATCTACAGCCATACACAGTATGTGACAGGCGCTTACACTGCAGACCGCCAGATATTTATCTACAGCCAACACAGTATGTGACAGGCGTTTACACTACAGACCACCAGATATTTATCTACAGCCATACACAATATGTGACAGGCGCTTACACTGCAGACCGCCAGATATTTATCTACAGCCATACACAGTATGTGACAGGCGCTTACACTACAGACCACAAGATATTTATCTACAGCCATACACAGTATGTGACAGGCGCTTACAGTACAGACCGCCAGATATTTACCTACAGCCATACACAGTATGTGACAGGCGCTTACACTGTAGACCGCTAGATATTTATCTACAGCCATACACAGTATGTGACAGGCGCTTACACTACAGACCACCAGATATTTACCTACAGCCATACACAGTATGTGACAGGCGCTTACACTACAGACCTCCAGATATTTACCTACAGCCATACACAGTATGTGACAGGCGCTTACACTACAGACCGCCAGGCATTTATCTACAGCCATACACAGTATGTGACAGGCACTTACACTACCGACCGCTATATATTTATCTACAGCCATACACAGTATGTGACAGGCGCTTACACTACAGACCGCCAGATATTTATCTACAGCCATACACAGTATGTGACAGGCGCTTACACTGAAGACCACCAGATATTTATCTACAGCCATACACAGAATGTGACAGGCGCTTACACTACATACCGCCAGATATTTACCTACAGCCATACACAGTATGTGACAGGCGCTTACACTACAGACCACCAGGTATTTACCTACAGCCATACACAGTATGTGACAGGCGCTTACACTACAGACCGCCAGATATTTATCTACAGCCATACACAGTATGTGACAGGCGCTTACACTACAGACCGCCAGATATTTATCTACAGCCATACACAGTATGTGACAGGCGCTTACACTACAGACCGCCA
>MUZC01001493.1:2010-20303 GCA_002072015.1 Radix auricularia
GCTACGACATGTCGTAACGCTAGCAACATCCGACCGGGTCGTCTGCCGCTATGACAAAATTGTCGTAGCGCTAGCCACATCCTTGTTAAAATTTCCAAAACCGCTCCTTTACTGCGAAATTTCTCTAATTTCTATCTCACGACTCAGAAGATTCATTTAGAATTCTGCTAAGTCATGTGACCGAGATTTCTATCTCACGACACAGGAGATTCATTTAGAGTTCTGCGAATAACGTTTAGCGTTATCCCCAGAATACTGCGGATAACCACTTCGTTAGTGGCCAAAATAAACACCCATTGCGATTAAAGAGCGCTGATCAAGTTCAAGTCAAGTCAATACTTCATTTGATAAAATACAATTAGTAAAATTAATTTAATTGTGATTTTGGGTAAGAATGACTTTGTATTTTCTTAATATTAATTAAATATTCAAAATAAAAATAGTGAAATTAAAAAAAAAATATTTAAATTGCTTCATTATTAGTTTTTTGGCCGTTGGTGCGTCAATTTCTGTGGTTATTTTATTATATTTATTTTTATTATTTACATTTAGACATTTAAAATTTTATTTTTATAATTTATTTTACTTTAAATTACGGCAGTGGCTATTGAGACGCTAACGTCTTAGTAGCCCTCAGTCAGTGCTGCGAGCGACAATTTTAGGAAAAACCTAGCCAACACGTCAAAATAAACCTAGATCAGAAGGAAAAAAAAGAGAAAAAAATCTAGACATGTTTAAAAAACGGAGTGTCTACTGCTACGACAAGGAAACGGCAGACATCAGACAACCCGCGTGAATGTGGCTGGTGCTACGACATGTTGTAACGCCAGCAACATCCGCCCGGGTTGTCTGCCGTTACGACATGTCGTATATAATTTTCTGTATTTTCAATTATGCTATTACTAATACTTAAATACTAAACTATAATTCTCATAAGGAAATATCATGATCACTAGATGCTTATTAAAGAATTTTAAAGGATTTTTTTAAAAATCTGGATTGAGTCATTAAATGAAAAACATTTATGAATTTAAAATATTAATCTATGTCAGTAGCTTTGCCAGATCAAGTGATAGTTTAGTATGGTTGCATCGGAAATGATATAATACTATCGATAGCGGGATCGAATCCCGTTGCCGTCATGTTTTGTTTTTTTAAAAATTAATTTATTACAGTGAAACGCACTTACCTCGAGCTCGCTTAGCTCGACCACCCTATTATGTCGACATTTTTTATTGGATCCGCCAAATTCACTCTTTGTCTTAGCATGTTCTCGTCGTTTAATTCAATTTTTTAAAGTCGCCGAAACCTCATAACACGAGCACAAAAAAGGGTCAAATTTTCCACTAAATATCGGTTATCTCGATCCCCATGACCAATCGCCAATTTTGAAAATGTTAGCTATGATTTCTGTCTCACCAGGGTCTGCTGGTGACGTCACAGCCCACTTGCGTTGAGACCTGTGTTGCTAACTTAGATCGCCAGCTTTTGAAAATGTTACTTATCGTTGCCACTCACCATCTCACGTCCGTATTTTCGCGCGTCTTATAAAAAGTTTTACGATTGGTTACGTTTATGCTAACTAACCAATAAAATTGATTGTTCAATAACAGTTCACGCACTCTTGTTGATCTTGTCTAAAAGATAACATCCTGTAGCTATTCTGTTGTTTTATTTTTCATTCTAAAAATGTCTGGAGGAATTAAGAGAAAACTGGAAAATCAGTCATTAGAGAAAAAGTATGATATCATACTGCAGCTAGAAAAAGGAAAAAAAAACGGTAGACCTTAGACGTCAGCATGGCATTCGTGCAAACACCATTTCAGGATGGAAAAAGAAGGCTGACGTGATAAAGCAAATGTACGAGAAATCTGTCTTTGATCCAGCAAGAAAAAGACTTTGAGTGGCTGAGCGCAAAGATGTCGACGATGCTGTGTTTCAATGATTCACAAAAACACGAGCAACAAACGCTAGTGATGGGACGATACCAAAATCATAGGCTGCTTACTGTAAACAAGGCTCCCCAGATTTTAAAATATATAATATAACAGACTACAGACAGTTTACCCACCACCACTTTCAATCTTCCACACCATTGTTGTTGGTTAGTCCATCAAGTTACCGAAGGAAGTCGTATGGAATAATAAAATGTACGGTGTGCGGACTTGTCATTGGCAACCATTCATCCTTCAACGTCATTTTGACTATTACATGTACTGTACTACTGCTTTGTTCTCATTGTTTCATTCATAAGAAGTGGCCGTGTGCAAAAGCCATTTAACTATTGGTTAGAATTAATTAAGATATGTCAAAGTTGAAAGTTCAAAAGGAGTATGTGTACGTTTATATAAGAGAAGAGTTCGCTTTGTCATGAGTCATATATAGGTCACGATAGACCAGTCCGAGTCCAGAAGAGGGGATCTGTAGGTTACTTATTTGTGTAGCTTGTAATTTTAAGCTCAATCTGGGAATCACCGCAAAACGGCGTTGTATTTAAACTTAACGGTCTTTAAAAACGAACGGTCATTAAAAACGAACAGTCTTATCAACCTTAAGAAAGAGTGAAGAAATAGGGCCCCGACATTCTGATACGATTCTGATTAATCGTCCCATCCCTAATTAACGCACAACAGGTACATAAAGAAATTTCAAGCGCATGTTAATATTTTGCCGATCATCGGTTATGTCAATGCCATTTTTCATACCCCAACGCTGGCGAATTAAGCGGTTTCGACTGTTTTATTTTTTAAATTAAAAAAAAAATCATAATGAGTATGCTGATAATTTTTGTTATTATTCTGAAAAGCAGATACGTTGAATGAATCTGTTAAAATAAAAATATTTAGATTTTAGACATGTAACGCTAGCAACATCCGACCGGGTTGTCTGCTGCTACGACAGTCGACAGTCGTAAAATTGTGATATGTGCTTACTTACAGTTACGACTAAAGCTGTATTTAATTATGCTAATACTACTATTTATTTTTTTATTCTTTTGATTCGTGAGTTGACACTCAGTGTGCATCATCGACGAAAAAGGTGAGGCGTGAGTTTAAAAACTGACTATAAACCATCACTGTAACTTAATTGTTTTTAAGATAGTTTTGAAACATTTTCTGAATTGAAGGCATCGCGAAAAAGTGTTGAACGCAAGCGGGGGAGGGAGGCATAGTGCATCGTACCCCGCAGACTTGCTCGTCATAAAAAGTGCAAAGAGAGGTGGGGGGTCCTGAGAAAACTGACACAAACAGCAACACGAAGTAATAGTACTAATAGTAATAGGGGGGGGGGGAAAAAGGCGAGTAAACGAGGAGTCCTGTGTGGTTGTTATTACCTGCCACCCCCTCCTCCATGGTAGGCTAATAGTATTAATAATAGAGTGAAAATAAGGTAGAGGGATGAATGGAATGGTTTCTTGTGACTGTGACAAGTCTGCACACGGCACATTTTTATTATTCCACACGAAACGAATTATTTTAGGCCTATATTCTTGCGATTGTGCGCGAATCGTTACTTGAGGATTTTCATTTACGCTTTAGGCTTTACGGTATACTAAATTTTAATGGATCGGCATCACTTACACAAGTATACTATAGTATAGCAAAATCGGCTGATATATTTATAATCGGTAGACCAATATTATATTAAAATTAAATCTATTTAAATAATTTATTTAAATAACTTTAAATTTTAGAATTAATGCACACACAAAAAATGTTGTTATATAATATATATATGCATATACAATATAAAGAAGTGACTCAAACTAGTCGTAGCAGAAGTTGCGTATGTCGTAGCACTAGTTTCCTGACTAGCGCTACGATATGTTGTAACGCTAGCAACATCCGACCGGTTCGTCTGCTGTTACGACAATCTTGTCGTAACGCTAGCAACATCCCGCAGGATCGTCTACTGTTACGACATGTCATAGCACTAGTTTCCTGACTAGCGTCGTAACGCTAGCAACATCCGACCGGCTTGTCTGCTGCTACGACAAAAATGTCATAGCTCAAGCCACATCCTTAAAAAAAAAATGACGTCACAAAGCTCCCCACACACCCCCTTTTATATATAGCATGTCTCAAATACTTGGCTAAAACCTATATCTCCGACCAGAGCGTCGCGTCTCTTCCCGTTGCTATGAAGGATAGTTGTTATTTTAATTTTAGGGTTTGGGTTAGGTATAGCTTTAGAATTTTCAGAAAATTCACGGGGCTCGCACTATTTACTGGGCTGGTGACGTGCCAAAGCAACAAGATGGCCGCCAATAAGGTCGGCCCGGTCGGAGATATAGGTTTTTACCAAATACTTTTTTTTGTTAAGTATTATTCAAGTATGTATTTAGTGTACGTGTAAGAGTGCAATCCAATAGTGTAAAGGATGTGAAGCCATTTAAAACGTCCCTAAATAGTTAGGAACCAAATATTAAAGTGGAGCTTTCATTTAAAGTTGCGCGTTTTTTGAAGTGACATCACAGCCCTCTCCCCTTTGTTACAAATCTGACAAAAGTATGACTACATTCCATCCTTCCCCAAAATAGTTTTAGCATTGGCATTTATTAATACATTCTACATAACTATTTGTAAAATATACTTAGATTTGATTCTTTTATATCACTTATGTCATCATCTTTATAAATCCTTTGGCAATCTTATCAGCATTCTTGGAATAATTCACATATATTATGTCTATCTGAGTCTTGAATTAGATTATCTTTAGCCTATACTTAATGCGGCATATATATACTTGAGTGTTTATTCTCTCATCGCCGACAGAAGAAAATGTTAGATCCTCCAATAAAATTGAATGTTTTTTGCCCAATCAAGTTGTTTTATCCTGTATCAGAATTGTACAGACACATGGCACCACCTTTCAAATTTAGTAGCATAGAGCCATAGATTATGATAGATTGAACATTAAAGAGCGGCTAAAAATACTGATGCTACATACTGCTTATTTTTATTTTTGAAAAAACGAATTATTTAGAATGTTAATTGCATATATTTAATTATTTTAATTCTTTCCCATAGAATATTTACTATAAAAAAACAATTACCCCCCCCCCCTAGATTATGACTATTTTTTAAATAAAAAACCTAGAAATCTAGACGAGGTCAAATAAACCTAGATCTAGGTTGAAAAACCTAGCGCTGGCAGCACTGCCCACAGCCCACAGGCTATCGTATCGAGACGATAGCATCTTAATAGCCCACAGGCTATTGAGACGCAGACAAAGTAAACCAATGAAAATTAAGTATTTAAGGAAGGTTGGCGTATTTCGGGGTCGTCCTTGACTGACAACACGCGCCAAGTGGGGTAAGGGAGGGAGTCATGCCTTCGTGACAATGTGTGAGAGAGTGTTAAATATGATGTCACATGGAGGTACAATTACAAACTATTATTTAAGATCTGAGTTAGTTGAAAAGGAAGCTCAGTTGGCTGCTGGCCTACCACATGCTTTTTCATAATCACAGCTTCAGATCGATGGACTATACGTCCAAACTGATGCAAATGTTTTTTTAATCCAAAATTTACTTACTTGCGCACAAGTGTGAAGCTATTGTCACGAATGTTAGCGTTATCTTATCATCTTAGATATACAGACGCTCCTTCTATGCAGAATGAGAGATGATCTGTTGGCAAGTGATGCAGCGGTCACAGGCCACGGCTATGGGGGTTCCACGCATTACCCCAGCCGCCTAACTATTGTCTAGTTAGGTACCCATTCGGAGCTGGGTGACTCGGGGACTCCTCAGACCGCGAGAACAAATCCTCACCTTCGTGTGGATTCGAACCCGTGACCATCGGTATGATAGTCGAGAGCGCTACCTCTCGGCCACCACGTCCATATATAATGAACCAAGTTAAGGCAGGGTTAAATGTTGTGAATTTTGTGACAGTGTCTACAGACGCCTCAAACCATAAGGGTGTGAAGCTATTTCCTGTAATAATAAGATATTTTTATCAGGTGTTAAAAATAAAATCCTGGACATGCAATCACTTCCTGGAGAAACAGCAGAAACCATTAGTAATTTCCTTGTAAATGCATTATAGAGACATGGTCTAACAGAAAAGGTTGTTGGGTTCTGCGCTGACAACTTTGGGGGACTACAAAGGAGAGGACGAAACAATGTGTTTGCAATATTGCAGATGATCTCGGGAAGAAACTGTTAGGTATTGGTTGTGCAGCTCATATTGTCCACAATGCGATACAAACTGCAGGGGATTGCTTGCCAATTGATGTGGAAGCAGTTATTATGAAAATCTATTACCGGTATTACATTTACATCTACATCTACACTGTTTTTGTAGAGTCATTCAAAGAATTTTGCCTATTTGCCTGTGTAGAAGCTCTAAAAACTTTTTGCCTAATGAAGTACGTATGCAGATTACTCAATTAGAAGAGAAAGGAATTGTGAACCAAATCGACATTACAAGAACCGTTGTAAATTTTTACGACAACTGTGCTGAATGTCTGAAACAGAGGGTTGAGCAATTTGAAAAATCTGAAACAGAGGGTTGAGAGGGTTGAGCAATTTGAATGTCTGAATTCATTTAGTTGGGTTGCGTTAAAAGAGACAACATCATGGGAAAAAGTACAGGAGAGTCTGCAACATTTTGGATAAAAGATTCAGAATGTTGACTTTGATGATAACCAGTTATTTGACAAAGTTTGACAAAGTTAGCTACATTAGCTGATTTGCTTCACCAGAAAAAAATTGTAGATTGGAATTGTAAGCAGACTAGTGTTGACTGTCGATGGGTTGAAATCTTCGGTCATTTTAAGAATAAAGATCTACCATGCGCGCAAATTCAGAAAACTGTAGAGTTTGTTTTATGTCTCCCAGGAACAAACGCTGTCACTGAAAGAGTTTTCTCCGCTATGAATATTATATGGACAACTGAAAAAACACAATTAAAAGTGGAAACACTAGAAGCAATGTTAATGGTGAAGTGCAATTTTGAGTTTCACAAGAGTTCGTCTAATTCTTGTGATTAAGTGTATGAAACGCTTCTACAAGAACCAAAACTTCTCAGAAGTATTCATTTGTCAATGAAATATTTGTATGGAGCAATTACAGATAATGAAACTATGTCTGCACCAGATCAGGGGGGTCCATCGTCTGCGTATAATTAAAACATCAGGCATCCTGCGCTGGATGAGCACATTCAAGCAATAAGGTAAATACCGTTACTGTATGTATGAGGTTACAAACTGTTAATTTTCTAACAGGTATTTGCTTTTCAGGAAAGAGTGCCTTACAGTCTTTTTTCACAAAACATATTTAATGTTTCCATTGAGGGGGGTCCCCCCCCCCACAAAAATAAAGTCCAGGCGGACCCCCCGCGACCCTGTCCCGCTTTGTGCTATGGAAAATCTGGTCACCTTATAAAAACTCACAAAATAATATGGGCCCGGGATTCAGAGGATTTCCAATTCAATAAGTGATCGCTCTGCTTAACTTAAAATTACTAAACAAGCAGTAGTAGTATTTAATCAGAAGTATTAAGCATTCAGTAATTAAGAAAAGTTACTAAAAGTAGTTGTCACCAGGTACGTTGTTGAGTCTGATTAGACAACCCTTATACTTAACTATATGCACTATATGCTTAATTTATAATTTATATTATATTTATATACTGTCATTTTTATCATTACCATGTTTACATTACACTGCATTGATTTAATAATTTTTTGAGAACTTACCTTATTTACTTGTTCTAAAGCCAAACTTTTTTTGCACAAAATCTGTGCTGGTATGGGGGGCGGGTCAGCTTACGAGCAGGTCATAGGTGCTTTCTGCATGTACATTGAATATCTGTGTTTTTAATATAGATCAACATATTCTTTTCATTTTAATACAATAAAATCCTCTAGTGAATTCTATTAAAATGACATCCATCTTCCCTGTTATTCAGATCTCTTTGTTCTTCAACTTGGTCAACCCAAACAAAAAGAAACAATCATAATGACCAATTCAGCTTGTAGTTTTTAAAAATGTGTACCATTTTGTTTAAGCTGTCCTATTATTTTCTGGGGTCAGCTTGCGAGTGGGTTACATACTTTTATACTATTCTCTTCCAAACGAGGGAGGTTGGCTTATGAACGAACCGGCTATAGAACGAGTATATACGGTATATTACATGCCTAGCTGGCAGGGCCGTCTAAGGGAATGAGAGGCCTTAAGTCAAGTGAATTTGGTGGCCCTAAATGTATTAGAAAAATAAATAAGGAAAGGGCAAGACAAGAAAAGAGAAGCAGTTTGAACTAAATGAAAGACAAATATGACTTGGAGTGTCATCCTCACTGTAGTAGTTATTACCTACATTTTATTGAATTGGATCAATTCCAAATTGAAGATTTCAAAGTTTCATGATAAATATGTCCTTATTACTGGTTGTGACAGTGGGTTTGGACAAGCAATGGCCTTGTAAGTTGTTAACTGATTCATCACCTATTATTCAAAGAGTAAATTAGCCATTTAGTATTAAAAACTGGCGAGAAGGGGTGACCTCTACGTGGTTCGCCAGACGAGTAGGGTTGTGGAGCAGACCACGACCAGAAACCGACAAACCCCTGGCTTGGACAGCCGAAGACCGTTGTTAGGCGATAGGTGCTAGTCATAAATATGATTACAGTCGCTGTACGGATCTTAGGCAAAGCATTTAGATGCAATGCCGATGATGAAAACCAAAGTACCCGTTGAGGGTCGGGTTACTCCGAAGCGACCGTTTCGTCCCCCTCAATTAACTAGCAACGCTGTTGAGCGGTGCCGGTTTAGGGCCAGGAGCGCCAGTACGGAATAGCAAAAGGTACCGCTAGGAAACGCTATTGGTCGCCAGCTCTGAGGAAACATTCCGGTGGGGGTTAAACCCTAGGTAGGTCAATGATGATCCCCATGCTTTGCGGCGATCTAAACTATAAAGACTCGTAAGCTTTGCCGTGGTGGCGCCAAAGTGATACTATGTTGATAGCGAGTCACCGTAGGAAAATTCCACACCTCCCTTGGGAGGAACACTTAAGTGGGAGGCGTTTTCGGCCCAGCGCCCTGGACGCCCAGGCGGCCGCTTGTAGCAGCGACCGCGGGGGGGGGGCTTCCCAGCCATCGCACCCCTTAGGGGGCCAGAGGGCTGGGGGGGTTTTCCGGGAAGCCCCATGAAGAGCGCAGGCTCGGGACTGCTGATTTCTTCCACATGTAGGATTTTCAGTATTAAAAACATTCCTTTCCTTAATGGATTGTCATCTCATAAAAGAACTATAACATTATGAATTTCAATAATTTCTTAAGAATGCCCATGTTGATAAAGTAAAATGAAGCAGTTATGTCTGTTTGGTAGAGAACTGTTCCCATCTATTGCAGGCGCCTTGATGACTTAGGATTTCATGTCTTTGCTGGCTGCCTTACTAAAGTTGGATGCTCAATCTTATCAGAAAGATCATCTCAAGGAATATTCCCATTTTTATTTGATGTCACTAATTCAGAGAGTATTGAGCAAGCTTTAAAAATTGTGAAAGGGAAATTGCCTATAGGAAAAGGTATATGATATTGCTGTATTTTATAAAAGACTAGCTAATTACCCGTGCCTTGCAGCGGTAAATTAGGATTTCAGTTAGCGTTGAGAACTCGTAAACACCAATTCAAAACCTCTTTGATTTTAATCTGGATCATGATGGATATACTTATATTAACTTAAACCGTCTTGTCTTTATTTACTAAGATTTTATAAAATTAAATCAGGGATAAAATCTTTAACATTGCCCGAAAAAAAATTGTTGCCCCGGCCCCAAAGAATTGGATAGTATGAGTTCAGTGCACAACAGTATTTTAATCAAGACTCTCACATAATTATAATTTATATACAAATTTTCGTCAAGGATCATTCACGTACATAGTAGCTATTGCTCAAACTAATATTTATATAGCTCATAAAAGCAAAATAATAGACCCTCTAAGCCAAGGGGTTGTCACCATACCCACGCTCTGCTGCGGAGTTTAGGAATTTAGTAAGCATTGAAACCCGTTTAACACCAATTCAAAATACCACTTGATTTCTTTCTGGATCATGATAAATATACTTGTTTCTCCATATTTGTCAAGGCCGAGAAAAATCAAATAGGTACTAAAATGATATTACTGGCCCACATGAAAAATGTACACAGGATTTGCATATCTCTTGAGGTCTGAGGATTTCAATCTAGGTCTTGATAGAGATACGTGTCTATATTTATTTAATTTTTGTTTTAAATCTAAAGACAAAAAACCTTTAAATTTAAATGTTTACACTAAAAATATATTGAAGTTTATTCAATAATTTATCCATTTACCCAGTAGCCATATTTAAAATTAACTTTTATATAACTAATATTTAAAAATGGCCAGGCTCTAATAGCTGGGTACCCTGTGTTTCACGATTTAAAAATAGTAAACGGATTGAAAAAAGAAATGTATTTCAATTTATTTATTAAAAACAAATAATTTTTAAAAAATTACATGTAATTTCTTTATCCCTTATAATAAAGCTTGTCGATGGACTATATTTTTGGTTTTTCCTTCTGGTGCAAAGATGAAAAGATTTTTTGGTGACCCAACTCTAGAACATGCCACATAAAGCTGTCCGTGGGCAAAGCATGATTCCTCAAGTATGATGCCTGCCACTTTTAAAGACTGTCCCTGTGCCTTGTTGATAGACATGGCAAATGGCTAGAGCAATACCTTTGTCTCGTCTGGTTGTAACCAAGAGTAAATTGATCACAAATGTTTTACCTGTACCACCTGAGACATCCAGGAATATGATTCCATCTTTTTTTGAGGTAATCAATTCTAAGATGTGAATGTAGGCAGCTCTTTGATCCTCAACTAAACGTGGCTCATTTTCTGAGACGTAGGCCATCAATTCGTTGGTGTTATAACTTTGTTCTCGTAGAATTTCACTATTCGGAATATTTGTTTAATTTCTTTGTGGTTTTTGTAACCCAAGCTGGTCAAGGCTCCTTCCTGACATTGATACACACAAATCGTCCAATAAAATAAGACACTGGTTGTAAATCTCATCAGAGAACTCAATTAGCAGTGTTTGATTCTCTCTTTTGGTTAGCAACAGAATGTCCTCACTCAAATCTGTTTTAAATGTATCCCACAGAGCAAGTGGATTAGAAACAGAACACGTTGTTAGCAATATTGAAAAAAGATGTCTCAAACGGGTAGGTGATTGGGTCGAGACCCAATGGTGATCGTTTTCTAGTAGACCTTGCATTTGGCAAGCTTCCCTAAATGTAGCACACACATGACCATCAACAGTTTTTAAGTCATTGTTGGATGTTGGTCCTCTAACAACATGAAGTAGCATCCTCAAAAAGAAACATTCTGCATGGGAAGGGTGAACCGTGTACACACGTCCCAATGCATCTAATGATTTTATCCCTGGATGATATTCAACATCTGCTCCCTGTTTGCGGCGTTGAAATAATTTTTGAGAAGCATTCCATGTATAGTACCTTGGAACCGCACAATAGAGAATGGTTTTTGCAAAGTCATCTTGTTGGCATAGTTGAAAAAAAGCTGTCAAAGTTGTTCTTGGTGGCTCCAGAATAAGTTGATGGATATTTTCTTGGTTGAAGTACACTCTTTGCCCATTTTCAAGGTGAACACTCAAGTGAACAACCGTCGGAAAACGTTCGTGAATTTTGAAATTCAAAATTCTCATAACAGCTTCATTACTGCTGATGTAACGACCCATTAGAAATGTTTGCACCTCATCTGGATTCTCCTGTTTTTTTCAAGACAAAAAACTGCCTGGTCACTTCCTTTATTAACGTACTTGCAGATGTATTTGATGGCCTTGACAGATTGGCATGATTCGACATTGATGTGAGCTTGAAACATTTTTGTCAAAATTGTAGTGTAAGGAACTACCCATCTGTTGTCGATTTCTATTTCTTGATATGTTGAACCAAACTTCATTTTAATTTTTGCAGTAAAACCACCATCTCCTGGTTTACGGCGTCTGTACACTGGATAGCCATTTTCACCAGTTTTAGTTTCTTGAATCAAATTTCTTGGATACTTTTTTGAGCATTTCCCATCAACCATGCAAGCAGAGTTTCTGTTCAAGTTTCCGCAGGGTCCATGCAGCATATTTTTCACAACAATTTCAAACAACAAATTATCTTGTGTAGAGTTTGGTATTTCTGCTGAGATTACATTATCAATTTGATTAGGTCGTAATTTTTCGATCAGCCAGATTAGGATGTGTGAATGGGGTAAGCCTCTCTTCTGCCATTCAATTGAGTACATCCAGCATCTTGTTTCACCATAGACATGACTTTTTGTAATGACACCCATTAATTTTGATAGTTTTGTTTGAAGACTCTAGCAACCAAATCATGTCGATCCACTGCTGATTGGCCAGGTAAAAGATGGGCTTGAATTTCTTGCCATAGTGGATTACATGTAAAGGTTATAAATAAATCTGGCCTTCCATAATTTCTGACATAAGTCATAGCATCTTGAGTGTACTCATGCATGTGTCTTGGGCTCCCTGTAAATGTTGCTGGCAAGATAACCATTTTCCCTAGATCGTTTGGATTGGCATCATTTGCAATGGAATCCCTGAGGTGAATGTAGTCTTCAACTCTCAGCTTCTTTTGATTTAGACGGATGTAGAGCAATCGTTCACTTTCAATTTTTGCATACATGTCTACGATGAATTGATGGAACAGCTGTCTAAATTTCAAAAGATGGTTATCTTCACCACTGCGAATCATGATTCGATATGCATAAAATTCCATTGCTGTAACCTTTTTGCCCAAAACTTTATTCCCGTGGCTGGGTTTGTATGAGGAATGCCAAAAGAGTACCCATCTTCACCTTGCCAAAACATTAGGGGGTACTGTAGAGCATCATAAGACCGATGAGTTTCTGCAACTCTTTGGAGAAGGTTGTTTCGCTTTTGAAGGACAATGTCACGTCTGTCAAATTCATTTCCTGCCATGACAATGGCTACTTCATCAAATGTTGGTGCATTGAACCGCCTTTGGTGTTCTTGTCTTGGGGCTTTGTCAGCTCGTATCACAACTTTGTATTCATCAGTTGGCATTCTTTCTAGAGCTGACTTGAAAATTTGAAAGTAGGCATTGTTTGCATGTAAGAATTCTTGGAACTCCAAAACAACATTTTGTTGCAAGTCTGGAAAGTTTGCACATTTTTGTTGGACTTCTCTTGCTTGGTCTCCCATGAAATAGATCTGCAGAAACTGAGGTTCACCTTCAGCTGGCAGCAGAGATCCAGCCCTGTGGTAAATTTGGCCTTGAACTTTAAATGTTGGCATGAATCCTTGTTCACGAATATCTTTGCTGGCACCAAAAGATGTCATTTGAAAGCATGAGTTGTACTTTCTGATGTTGGCTAGGAAGCGTTTAGACGTTTGAGATACACCTTGAACCAAAATACCAAGTGGTTCAGGTGGATGTTGTAGAGTCTCGAGTTTATCTTTGCCATTGGAACAGCACATTCCAAGGTGCTCATCTTTCCATTTAAATGCACTGCAATGCTTGCAGATCAACTCCATCTCACCAATGTTGACCATTTGATGTTGATGGTACGGAATATTTGGGTCATATTGATAAGCAGCACCTTTCAGGTCTTGCTGGATTTCATTTCTTCTTCTGTTTGAATTTCCATTTCTCTGGTCTGCAAGTCTTATTTGGGTTTGTTTACTCGTTTCATTTGCTCTTCTAATTGAAGATCTGACCCTTTTTTGTCAAGTCTTGACCGGGTTTGTTCGTTAGCTTCATTTGCTCTTCTGATTGAAGATCTGAACCTGTCTTCGTCAAGTCTTGACCTGGTTTGTTCGTTGGTTTCATTTGCTCTTCTAATTGAAGATCTGACCCTTTTTTGTCAAGTCATGACCGGGTTTGTTCGTTGGTTTCATTTGCTCTTCTGATTGAAGATCTGACCCTTTTTTGTCAAGTCTTGACCGGGTTTGTTTGTTGGTTTCATTTGATCTTCTGATTGAAGATCTGACCCTTTTTTGTCAAGTCTTGACCGGGTTTGTTCGTTGGTTTCATTTGCTCTTCTGATTGAAGATCGGACTCTCTCACCTGCAAGCCTTGCCTGGGTTTCTTCATTAGTTTCATTTTCTTTATGTAAGGATTGCTTTTTTGCAGTTTTAGATACACGACCTAATTGAGCTTTTCTTTTTGGGGGCATGAGTTCTATGAATAGCAAATTGGAACATAATTGCTTATATATTGCTTAAGAGTACAACTGCTTTTAAATATTACTCTTTGGTAGACATGCCTCTGAAATACCATACTGAAGGTTTCATTTTTTTCCCCTTCTTAGCATCAATTAATTTATAAGTAACTTTAAAAAATAACTAATTCATTAACTTAGTTTAAATTTTACTACCACATAACTGTTTAATTTTGACACATCAGTTGTGTTTAGACAATAGTAAAACAGGTCAAGTAAATTAAGTTTTTGATATATCATTTGTTTATTGAAATTTTGTATTGATTGTAAAATAAGAAAAATATTTAGAATATACTAATTTAATTTAATTTTCTTAGCAACAATAATACATGTATTTAATTCATCCATCTTAACAATAATAAACAGATAAATTTCATTTATTCTATTACCATCACTTAAATGACTAAAAGGTATTAAATAGGCTAATAAATAAAAATGTTTACTACTTCAAGTTTGGTTAGGTTAGTTCAGTAATTATAAAATATTACAGAGCACATTCTAAAGAGATTAATTTTATTTATTCTTTTTAAATATGTCAAGTTCTGGGAAATTGTAGGACTCACATGATTTAAACTAAATAAGTAAAAACACCATTAGAAGAATCCTTTTAGCATATATCTCTATTGACGTTATCCCTCAATACACATCACTCAAGAATATTTGTGTCAAAATAGTGCGCACAGTGCAAGAGTCCAATATTAACAATCCCTAAGCGGGAAAACCCCATTAGTATTAGACTATAATATTTCCATGACATATCCCCAATCTTTACTTAAGATTTAACTCACGGAATTAAATCTATACCCTGAAATTTATTGCAACTTAACAATAAACATTATCATCAAGGCATAATCATAGTCATTAACATAAACACATCATCAGCATCATAGAAACACACAAATTATGTCCTATTAATTTACAACAATGAATACACATTTCATATAAGTAAAAACTTAATTTGGACCCCAGGACATCGGGAAGTTAAAATTTAAAATTATTTTCGACTGTTACCATGGATGGATTGTACTCAACAACTTCCAAATATTTCATGCTTCTGCCTACTCGAAAAATAGGAGAATTTATAAGTTTTATATTTTTATAGTCCATAAGAGGAAAAATACCCTTTTGGGCCCCTGATTTACCCCTCAGCCGCCGCCGCGCGCCGGATACGCCGCAAATTTTTCGTCCGCCGAAAATCCGCCGGAAAATATGCGGCGCGCTGCATTAGCCGCCGAATTTTGTCGGCCCTAAATCAGCCGAAAAATGAACGAGCCGCCGAAAAGTAATCTTATTGTTTTCTTAAGTTTCATTGTGATTCGGTTTAAAGATCGATTGTAATTGATTGTATTTTTAGAATAACCGTCGCCGGAAATGTGACGAAAATAAGTTATTTGTATAGTTTGTTTAAACCTCAATAATATAATTACTGATACAGTTCTTGAATGTTATCTTTTTTTATTAAAATCTTAATTTATAAAATACTAATTAAAATAAATACAAATTAATTAATTAATTAATTAAAATTATCAATAAGCTTTGTCATAATTTAAAATAGGCGACTTATTTTTACTCAATTATGGCTCAATGATCTTCTACCTTTATTAGCAGAAAAGTAAGTCAGGTAAGCCTATATTACTATATTAACAATATACTATAATAATATAAGCTGTATTAATTGTTTTAATTAACTAGATAAATACTAGTTTAGTCAATAACTGATGATTTTTAAGGGTGATCCTGAATCTTTAGGACGTAAATGTTTTCGCTGCGAATTTTATTTTTCTCGTGAGAACTTTCATTTTTAATTTATTAATTGCATTTATATATGTCATATTCTAGTTATTATAGCGCTAATTTTTAAGGCTTTTCAATTTATAAGGCTTTCTCGGCCCTTGACGCTACATTATCGGAGTAGGATGCATCATTTTTGTCTATCTAGCACCCTGCTGACCAGATTTTATTTACCTGCAACAACCCATGCTAAAATAAATTTAATGACTGAAGATGTTTTTTTTAAAAAAGTTTCATTTATCCATTTAAGATTCTTAGAAGATCAATAAATATTTTAATGAAAATTTCATTTTTTATTTTCTTACTAGATATTTGTTTCTTTTTTGCTTGTTTGTAAGTGATACATTTTCATTTAACCCCTTGCTGTGAAAACCCAGCAAGTAGGGTGCTAGATAAACAAAATGGATGTAACATACTCTACTTTGATTTTGTAGCATCAAGGACCGAAAAAAGCCTTATAAATTAAAAAGCCTCGCAAATTAGCGATATAATAGCTAAAATATAACATATATAAATGCATTTAAAAAATTAAAATGAAAGTTCTCACGAGAAAATTAAAATTTGCAGTGAAATAATATACGTGCTAAGACTGCAGGATTACCTTTTTACGTTACACCATTTCTAATGTAACAATTCTTTATGACTATATGGTGATTTTAGGTGAACTCAAATGTCAGCAAATTTCATCTTAACCTGAAATAGAGGCAGTTCATTAAAAACCTACAAGTAAAACCTAAACCGCCTGGCCTACATGGAAATTCTAAAGCACAATCAGGAAATATTTTGGTGGCCTGTTCTCTGCTGATGGGAGAAATGTAGACGAAGATCGAGTTTATTGTCAGCTGTGTCTCACTGCTCAGCAGTCATTGGGTGACAAGGGTCACATTTCAAAAGTAACCAATTTTGCCGCAAATACATCAAGTGGCAATATGAATCTTCACTTAAGTGTCAAGCACAATGTGTCAGTACAAAGTCAAGAAAAGTCTAATAAAATTTTTGGGATATTTCCGTAAGTATGGAGAAGACAACAGTCAAAGTCAGGCAACATCAAGTCATGAACTGACAAGAGATATCGTTATATGGTTCTGTAGAGACTTGCTCGCCTTTGAAAATGTGGCTAAAGATGGTTTTGATGACTTCTTCAAAAATAAATTGCCTTTTTCTCAACATACCGGCACCTGTAACACTTGCTGGAACAGCCCTGGATGATGTTTACCAAGCCGTCAGGTCAGCAGTCAAAACTAAAGTGGCTGATAATAAACAGCAAACAATCAAGCCTAACAGCTGATAAACCACATCGCGTTTGTTTTATCCATGACAATTATCAACTTATTTTCTTAGTGCATAACGGGCTAGAGTAACAGAAACTGATTGAGTGGAATGCATTCATGATTCATGCACAATTTTAGCAGTATAGCAAATAAAACTGTTTGTTTTTTGTTGTTAAAAGTAATAAAACTTTCTGAAGTATTGTAAAAGTGTTTTATTGCTGAAGATTTATTTCTTCATTATTGGCCAGGCTTCAGCCAAATTTCAGCTGAATATTTTGTAATCAGACGAAAATCAGCCGCAAATATCAATTTACGGAGAAATCCGGCTAATCCGGATATCAGCCGAAAAATTATGTCAGCCAGCCAAAATTTTAAAATCCGGCTAATCCGGATATCAGCCGAAAAATTATGTCAGCCAGCCGAAATTTAAAAAAAAATTCGGCCGGGGAGGGTGTCACACATTTGAAGTCAAATAAAAACGCGCAAATTTAAATAAAGTTCCACTTAAATATATGGCTACCGAAACTTAATTTAATAACGTTTTACATGGTTTTACACATGTTAAGATATTAGAGTGCAGCCTTACACTAAAAAGTATTTAACTGACCAAAAAATTGGAAACATGCTGATTTTCAAAAAGAAAATACGGCTATTATGGGGGGGGGGGCTTTGTGATGTCACATTGAAGAAAGGGGTCCAAGTTTTTGTGACGTCGCGTGACCAGGGGGGAGCTGGGGTTAAATTTTCAGCCAAAATCGTGACACGTCATTTGAGGACGTCCACTTAAGTCAATCGTATGATGGTTTTTATAAATTAATTAACCTTAATAAATAATTGTAATTGAAGGGAAGTACATTGTAAAAGTAAAAGGTGTGGAACATGTTTCCATACCATATTTATACCTATAAGTACACATTTTAAAAAATATAAGATGCTTTTATTAAAGGCCACAAGAAATTTATTGAGGTCGCAGGCC
>MUZC01001493.1:38059-52971 GCA_002072015.1 Radix auricularia
CGAAATTTGATTTTGACAGAAAATCCCTTTTAGATTTAAAAGTCAACCTGGATGACTATTTCGGGGAACCAACTGATGCCCCACCAAGAAATTTGTGTGAAACTGATGCCTGTGCATACCGTTTACGCCGTGCCAGGAAATTGGGGGCTACCTCCTTGCATTTATTGCTTAGAATGAGACAAGATGGCCAAATGAGCAGTCTGGAACAGATATATCATCTGCTGTTTCAAAATGTGAACGTGCGCAGCAATTTTGATGACCTGAGGTCATTACTGGACACTGTAACAGTTTATCTACTGGACACCCCATCACTTCCTGGTCTTAGCTATGAACAAATTTTGAAATGGTGTAAAATGCTGTATTCTTTGAACAGTACCAGTGCAAGCACTCGTTCTTATCTAGAAGTATATCTGTACTATGTACTGTACAACTTTCCAACAGAAGAGAGACAAACTTATGAACTTTGTATGCCTAAAGACTTAGTGAATGCAATAAGTAATTGGCATTTGGCATTCACTAAAAACTATCCAAAGTGCACAAGGGAAGAAATCCATCTTAAAAGAAGAGAAACTTTATTTTTCTTAGGCAATGGAAAGCCTTTAAAAGATATAGTCCACCAAGACTCTCTTGAAGTCATGAGTGACTTTTCTTTACAAGACAAATGGCAACTTTCACTGAGATTGCAAAAGGGAATATTGATGCATGGTGGCGAGAAAATTAATTTATCCATAACGACAAAAGAGGGCAATAGATTTGAGCTGACAATTCCTACCTCTCACAAAGTAACTAAAAGAAACATGTGGCGAAAAAGGGTTTATTTCTATATCGGCTTCAGCTTTTCAGGACCGCAGGCATTTGGAATGACCTTAAATGAATCTGTTCCAGCTGTTCCGCAACCCATGCGTAAAAAACCTGTGTTTGTGGCCAGTAAGAAACAAACTCCTCCAACTCTGTTACAACTCTTTAGGGACTTGAAAGCTACAGGAGCAGAGATTGAAGATCATAAGGTAAGTTAAACCTGTTTATTGGATAAAAGCATCACTTTGGTCTTAAGTTAGGATAAAAGCAGTGCTTTTTTTTTCTAGCAAAACACTCCTGTAATTGTGTTAGGGCAACCTTTTTCCGCAGACTATTTGGTTTTTCTGCTTTCATAGGTTTTGTTAAACATGCATACCCGTACCTTTTTTGTAGAAAAAAATAGCACTGGATAAAAGTGATTTTAGGATGTGCACTAAAGAACTTAACGAACATTTAAAGTGACTGTCTTAAAATGACTTCGAAGATATTTTTAATTGGTATTGGCCATTTCAAATATTGCTAAACACTCTTGGGACCTGATCTTTAAATCTCATTGTAAACTTTGACAAGAGACTTAATAGTGAAGCCTGATGTTTGTGGGTTTAAATTGTAATGTTAAATGTGTTGAAAGAATATATATGACAGGCATCATCTCATTTCAATATATAAGCTTTTAATTCTTGTCAGTCTTTTTTCCCCAGAATAATCCAAAATCAAAGGCAACTTTGCTTAAGAAACATGAGGAAAATTTCTGTTGCCATTAAGAAAGTAGGAGAGTGATCGTGTCAAGTTGACCTGCAGTTTTTTTTAATTGTTTACTTATCGAGCACACTCACCTTGTTGATTTTGATTCTAATATGGCAAAAGGTTTAAGTTAAGGATAATATAATGATGACCAGTTACACTCTTATTTTTTTTAAATAAATTGCTTTTGTTTTATTTGATTTATTAGGAATCTTTTCCATTTAGGACTTATTCAATGCTTATCATTTGCTATTCTGTACTTAAAGGCTCATGTTTAAAAAATTACATTCATTTTATAATTTGAAAAGATTTTATGTTCATTAACTTTGTATAGTTTTAATTTATTTGCTATTTACAACTTTGTAAATAAGAGAAATTTACACATTTTCTATGAATGCTCAAGAAGTGCAAGATAACAATGTAAATTTTGTTGTTAAAGGTTTTCCTAAGTTAAAGAATTAAAATACTGAATGAAATCTTGGATCCATTACATGTAATTATGTATTAATATTTTAAAAACTGCAATAGTATTTTACGTTCCAGATTAAGTAGCTAATTAAAGGTATAGCTAAAACAATCGAAGATTTCAAGTATCTAAGCTAATACAACATTATAATATGCTGTATATCAATGTTTTCTATGTAGTGGCTTAAATATTTTATGGATTATTGTCATTGTTGACACATTTAAAAGTAAAGATTAATATGGGAACCTATTTATATAAATGTAAATGTGAAAAAATTATTTTAGCTTTATTTTTAGATTGTCGTTTCATAATTTATATTTGTCTTCTTTTGAGCAATAAACCCACCATACAAATACAATTTTCATTTCTGTTTGAAAGACATGTAATTTATTGTAATGTAAATTTAAAGTAGATCAAAAGTTTTAACATTAATTATTGAAATTTCTCAGCTATGTACCAAAAAAATTGTATAATTCATCTAGCTACTCTAAAAGAACATCAGTAATCTCAATATGAATGAACCGTAGATACTCTGAAACATCTTTCTGCGGTGGTTTAAGATGAGCATGCAGTTGATTGATCATTCTGTTATTCTAGTTCTAGCCACACTTGAAGATTTAATTTCAGAGGAAGCAACAGTATATTAAGGAAGTGTCAGAGCAGGAGTTATGGGACTGTCTGTTTTAGTAATAAACTTTTCTTTTGTTTTTCTGACGCTATTTAGTATTTGTACAAAAGTTGTTGAATAATATCTTTGTGTTATCAAACTACTTGCAGCGCAAGGATATTTAAATCTCATTTTAAAACAATTGATCTGTGTCGGAAGAAATAAGTTTGTTAATAAGATGTGATTTGTTCCAAACTCGATGTTGAGAAGACTAAAAGAATGGCAGGTAAACCTAGCAGAGATGAGGGGCTGATGATATCTGCACGGCCAAGCAGCCTATATGGGAACATTGGTGCCAACATATACATTAGAATTCAGAAAAATAAAAAAATTCATCAGCATTGAAAAGCTACTCAGTACAAAACTGATTTATTGTAAGTATAGTAATGTAAGTGAACTCACCAAAAGAACAGTTGCACTGACCACGATACAGCAAAATCCTCACATACGATCCCCTCAGCTTACAATTCCTTCGGTAACTTGATGCTAATACTAATAGGACTAACCAACAACAATGGTTTGGGAGATTGAGAGTAAACTGTCTGTAGTCTGTTATATTATATATTTTAAAATCTGGGGAGCCTTGCTTACAGTAAGCAGCCTATGATTTTGGTATCGGCCCATCACTAGCGTTAATAAATGATAATGTTCATGCACGTGTTTTTGGAGTTTTTTTTAACACAACAGCATTGCCGTTATTTGTTTGATGAAGCTATCGGCATGCTATAAAATTGTACATACATGTTTGCTAACAACAGAAGGTATATGTGCACCAACTGACAGTAGAAATTTACAAATTTAAAATAAAAACCAACGTCGATTATTATATTATCGATAAAAACTTTTAATTTTCTCCAACACATCACTGAAACTGGCGATTTAAGTTAGCAACACATGTCTCAGCGCAAAAGGGCTGTGTCGAAAACGTCACCAGCACACATAGCAAGCTGATCGCATTTACATGGTACCAAAAACAACACAGAGGAAAAAGCAAGTGGGCTGTGACGTCACCAGCAGACACTTGTGAAACATTTTCAAAAGCTTGCGATTGGTCACGTGGATCGACTTAACCGATGTTAAGTGGCAAATTTGACCTTTTTTTGTGCTCGTGTTATGAGGTTTCGGCGACTTAAAAAAATCGAATTAAACGACGAGAAAATACTAAGACAAAGAGAGAATTTGGCGGTTCCAAAAAAAAAAAAAACGTCGACTTAATGGGGTGGTCGACCTAAGCGAGCTCGAGGTAAGTGGGTTCCACTGTAGTTTGAAGACCTCTTCATGGATGCAATAATGGAAAAAAAGGCAGTCTACCTTGGAAGAATTAGAACCTCGGAATGTTAACAGGTAGTCTGAGAATACGTTGGATGGATTAGATGGAGGAGGACTGAAAGAACATAATGGGCAGGCCAGGGTCCTATGACTAAAATTGTTTATTTCTTGCTCTTGCCATACCTCTATTAATATTAACCCAAAGTCACCAATCCAACAGCCACAGGCAAAATCCAGGTGGCATCTACAGATGACAAGTCAGCAATCCAGGCAAATCCTTCATTAGAATAAAATTGAATAATTAGATACTCTTAACTTAACGTATAAAATCTGCATGGCTTCCCGTACATACGAGAAGAATAAGTTTAATCCATCCATTGACTTTAGTTATATACAAGTAATACAACTCTAATAATGTTTGTTTATCAATCTTTCATGAATCCATCATCTAACTATTGACACGTACCCATGTCAGGATTCTTGGCCCTCGTGACGAGGTTCCTCAAGCTATAAGACATGCTCAGGAATATTGGTGTCTGTAGCCAGAATATAGCGGCAGAGGCGTCACTAGGGTTGGTGTCACCCGGGGCGGTAGCTCATGGTGTCACCCGGGGTGGTAGCTCATGGTGTCACCCCCTCATGATTTAACCCATAGAAATCCTCCAAGTTTTCCAGTGCCAAATAAGGGGAATATATAGAATTTTACGGAATTTTTCACCCCCCTGATGGTGTCACCCGGGGCGGCCCGCCCCCTCCGCACCCCCCTAGCGACGCCACTGTATAGCGGTATTTTTCATAGGATGGCAGTTCTCTCTAATGTACAGATCTCTCAGTAATTGTTTCATCTGCAACACACAATAAGATATTTAGGAACAGACTTTTCTGAGCTGTCTCACTATGGCATGACACATTGACCCCAGCTCCTTCATTATGGTTTCTAGTAAATATTATTTTTAAAGTTCATGAAAAAAAATCATATTATGGTTTATTTTTGAATGAATACTTTGAAAAATGATTTTGAAAAGTATGTTAGACTTTGAAAATTAATGGAAAATGTCAGCCAATACAACTCACATTTCTTTCATGAATAATGAGTTCCTAATACTAATACCATATAATTATAGTTATAGTTTACATTTTCTCAATTGTTGCTAGAAATTTGTGTAGATTCATATATTCAGTCTTTTCTAAAAAGCTTTTTTGATATTCAAATCAATGAATTAAAAGCAACAACTGGAAATTTAAAATATTTCTGTGATGTAAAGGCTGAATCACTTTTGCCTAAATAAATCAGTGAAATTTATACTCAAATGTAAAAAAACACTGCTGAATTTTATCTTATCTGTTGCAGATGCTCCTTCTATACAGAAGATTATTGCATCCTTTGCTTATCAATGGTATGGTTTTGTGGATTCTTATTAGAGTTTTAAATGTTGATTAAGTGTTGGTCTTCCCGATTTCTTCTGGTATCCCATTCCATGCACGAAATCCGGATGGGAAGAACAAAAACTTGTATACTGTATGTGTTTATTCTTGTATACGAAATAAGAAAGGTGTTTTTATCCTTGTGTTTATCTGAGTGTTGTATTAAGTTATCTTTGTGTTGTATTTCTAAATCAGAATTTATTGCTTTATGTATAATTACTAATTTACTCTTGGTTCTTCTATCAGGGCCGGCTTTAGGCATAGGTAAACTAGGCTACTAGGCAGCCGCCTAGGGCCTCCGATAAGTGGGGGCCTCGCAGAAAAAAAAATATATTAAAAAAGCGAACCACGAACAAGGTTAAAACAACCAGAACACCCAATCAGTGCAATACCATTACTCGTTGAGTATTTTTAACTAGTGCATGCATAAAATGTAATCTTTTTAAATGTAAATTCATATGTACAGTCACATTTTCACAAGTTTGACAAACATTGTTAACAAAATTTAAGCTAAATTTATAACTTTTTGTGGCGAAATTTGTGTGCCCACTGTTATTAGCACGAGAATGGATCAAAACAAAAGGGGGATCACTCTCCAAGAGTTCAAGGAGCAGAGGTCAATAATTATATATATGCAATGAACTTCCTGGAAATGAGGCTATCAAGACCTGTATAAAAACTTACAATTAGAAAAATCTGCCTTTCTCTTCCGTTCAAACATTAATGGAGCAAGATATCGATTTGTGTATTCAAGACACTGCATCACATCTCGAACCCTCCTTTAATCGAGGAAGCCGGCGCAAATTATTCGTGGCCAGAATCTATGTAAGTTGTACTCTAACTTATTCCCCTGGTATTTGTGAGCATATTTCACGCCAATATTTAAATATTAAGATTCGTGCAATGTCATATCGAAACTGTAGACATGTTGACCCAATTAGCCATAAGCCGGCTGCACGCTGGGTTACATGTATCTCCTTTCATAAATAAATATGATAACACGCGAACCATCCGATAGATGGATTCAATTGTATTAATATAACTAGTACTATTATTAACTTTACTATAACTGTAATTATATTTATTTCCTTCACGTGATGGTAATGTATTATTATTTCCGTCTTAGATTATAGAACACATTAAATAACCGTTAGGCAGATGGTCCGAATTATATTGGGTTAACCAATAATAGCATTGTACTTATTCCACCATCCGATTACACAATGATAATGAAATATTATTCCCAATTTATGATATATATATATGTATGTATTTGATGACAATGTATTCATAAAAATGTATTTGATCACCATTTGGCCACTGGCTCTGAAGGCTCGGCTGCCCAAAAGGTGGATCAAAAACAGACGAGAATAGAAACCATCCTCATATGTATTATTTCTATCTCTGTCTGGTTTCTAGGCACCCGACTGTTCTGCGAGATAACCGGAACTCCAGACAGCAACCGTCCTAACGAAGTGTCGTCACACCCGGATCAGGAGCTGGACTCACCGCTATCCACGCGACTTGCATCCGAACCACAGCCCACGATTGGACCAGGAGCTGGACTCACCGCTATCCACGCGACCTGCATCCAACCCCCACCTCACCCTGCACTGATCGACATGACCAGAGGAGGACACATCATCAGTACCAGCTTACTCCAAGTGTAACACTGAAGCTAACCACTCAGGTTGTTGTTTACACCTAAGAGTGGTTGGAACCGGTTATTCACACCATCCGTGATTACCGAAGTCACCTGGAACCATAGGTGAAGCAGCCAACAAGAAGCCAACTGCATTAGTTGATGCCTACACATCACCTGTGTAGAAGCTGGTTATTCACACCATCCGTGATGACCGAAGTCACCTGGAACCATAGGTGAAGCAGCCCATAGGACAGAATTGCAGAACCAACCGTCACGGAGCGGGGCAGTCATTCCTATAAAATTTAAGTATTACCCTATAATTATAATATTGATTGGCACAAGCCTTATGATGAATTTTGGCAAAAACGGAACTTGTTTCCGCTCACTGTAAATATTGTAAAATAAATTATTATTACAATTTCACCTAATTGTTTGTTGATCATCGTATTGTGAGAGATCACTAAAGTATGCTCGTGTAGACAGAGAGAAAATAAATTAAATAATATACCCCTAGACAACTTGTCAAAACTTTATCAACATCTTTCTCGCCACATTTTTCAATATCAAATGTTTTAAATAGTAAATATTTAAGTTATATTTATATATGTTATATGCTGTTAAAAGTAGCAAAATGTAAAAACGACGTAAAGCATGGATTTTGGTGAAATTAATTAAGCTGAAACTTCATTGATTTCTCACAGTAGAATACATGTATATGCGTTTTTATTTATTATTTAATTTATTTTATTTTAGCTTAGCAACGACGGCAGCTAAACACAATTTAAAGATATATATATATATTTGAGTTTGAGTATTAGTAGTCTAGCATGGCTATTTATTTATTTATTTAATTTTTTAAAATATATTATTTTATAATTATTATTTTTTAAATATATATTTTATTTTTTTATTATCTCTTCAAATACCTCAATACTGAAAATTTATGAGACAGTCGATTTTATTGACTTAGACTTAGACATTGACCTATCGCATATTAAAGTTCATTTAAAGATGCACTTAATAGATGCTCTTTGGTCTTTTACCATTGAAAATTCCGATTACTTTTGTATTGGTGGAAAAGTTTAAACTAAATTTTTAAAACACCTTTTGAGAACGATTATGACCCATCATAGCCTGAACAGTCTGTTACTGATTTATATCCAACGAGTCTCTGGATTATTCACAATTTATTATTGTAGACTTTGTTGCCATCAAAACACGAAAAGATTATATTTCTAGTTGCAGGCTTGTGACATTTTTTTTTTTTTTGTCTGAGAGAGCTCTTGATACCACATATTTTGAAAAGTAATTCTATTCTAAAATTTTTTATGAATTTGTGCATTTTTTTAATTTTCAATGGTAACAATGCAAAAATTATATCTCTGAATTCGTTATTATCATTGTATGGCATCTGTCCGTCTACGAAAGACTTACGAAAATTTTATCTTTATTATATTTATAATCAGCTCTTGGTATGGCTGATGAGACCATTCCTTGAGTGGCAGTCTCTTAAGCATTTTACAAACACGAATGTAGTAGAGCAGTGTTGCCTGGCCTTTCTCCTCGCTCTTTTTCCAAGTGCTTCTTCCCGTGCTCAGTACACAGGCCTGGTATACCTGCACGCCTGCAGCTTAGTCCTTGCTGTGAGTTTGACATTGGACAAGACTCTTGTATAGTCTCAACATATTATTTGCTGCCTACCCTATCCTACCGCTTATCTCATCTTCCAGTGAGAGTGCCCGAGATGATTGATCCCAGATAAGTAAAACTTTCAACAAAATTCAGGTTGCAGTCTTCTATAGTGATAGTTGGGAGGGAGGCAGCATCCTGTGCCATAATGTTGGTTTTCTTTATGCTAATGGTCAGGCCAAACTCAGGCAGCGGAGAAACTGGATACAAGGTTATACAGTCCGTCTGCTGTGTGAGATATTATTATTATGCTGTTACTAACCAATAATAAGTATTTATTAACATTAATGCAACTTGTGCTGCACGGCACTACTGATGGCTTTTAGTCTGCATGGTTGATACGTGATGAGGTTGAGTTTCATGCAGCCTTGAACGTGATCGTTTGTGGGTCTTAATGTCCTTTAGATGTGAGAAAGACTGCGCGCATGCATACCTAGAGTCAACACCTCAGTACAACGATACTCACTCGATTCAGTGTGTGATATATGACGGGAAGCATGTTCTAAGTTTTTACAATCAGCTGGTCTGCGTGTTGAATTTTTTTTTTCATTTCTGCCCACTTGTGTTGGCTCGCCAACTCTACTTGCTATCGTGCAAGTCTTTCCACATCTTCATTCAGTGACTTAAACCTATTCACCCACATGTGTCAAGCCTTCAGTCAGGAGCTTGGAGCTCAAAATGTCTGGCGGGGATTCAACTTAGGTCAGTGCTGACCACTGCTAACTTGTGTGGATGGGTGATGAACTTAAAAAGACGGATGAGATCACGAAATTATCCAAACTGCGCTTTGAATGACTGCAGGAGATTAGCCGTGACGCCTGCTAGCTGCTGAATATTAAGATGTTGAGTGCATGTTTTTTTTTTAAACTCTCTCAGTTTTTCAATTTGTAGTATATGTCCCGTTTCAATGTCCCCGCTGAAAAAATTCTAGCTAGTTTTCAAATGCAAACACTGCTTGCTGCAGGGATAAGATTGTATTTCCAGCGACTTATGTGTTCATATTTAGCCGCTTTAGATTATTTATTTATATTAATTAAAAATTAAATAAATATATAGATCAAAGACGGCTGAAATATAAATAAATTTTAATCAAACATTTGTCTGCGAGCCATGGTTTCCGACCCTTGGTTTATAATATCTGCACGAATATGTTTGTATAAGTTTCAGTTGTTTGATTGGATATAAATGCAGGTAGTTTTTAATAAATTGTGTAATTTCTTTCTTACGTATTTATTATTTTGCTTTTCTATTATATTTGGGGCCACCTAATTCTCTTCGCCTGGGGCCTCCAATTACCTAAAGCCGGTGTTGCAAAATAAGTCCTCACCCATACAGTCTCCCCCAGGAGGTTCCATTTTAAAACAAACTCTCCCCCGGAGAAAATATTTTGCTCCCAATTAAAATAAATCCTCCCCTACCCTGTAAAATAATGTCTCCCCCAAAATAAATCCGCCCCCATCACACTTTCGATATTAAACAAAGAGATCATTGAAAAACAAAAGAATATAGAATACTTACCTTTGTATTGCTGTAATATTCATAATTGTTTACTATTAACTATTTATGGCAGTGGCGTAGATATACAGAGATATGAGGGGCTGAGGAACATATCGTTTGACACTTCTCAGGGTGGGGGGTAACATAATTTGAAAATTGCTTAATTACTTGATTTTTTCACCACTGTACAAATTGACGCACATGGTGTTTTTGGTGTATAAGGGCAATTTTTTTTGTTCCATAAAGCAAGGTTTAAGTCTTTGAGTGTATGAGTTTTTGTTGTTATAAATTATAAACGGCCAAGTCCCTCAAATGCCGGGTTTTCAGACATCCTTTGTTGAAGTCGGGGGGAAAGGGGTGGGAGTGACCCAATTTAAGTAAAGGCACGTGGGGGGCTAACAAAAATCAGGCTACGTAACTGACCTGTTTAACCTATAACCCGATTATACAGTGTTTTTAACTCTGTGAATGAAGTGTTTTAGAGAAGCAGGGGCGATGCTTCTTAAATAGAGGGGTGGTGCTGACAGCACTGGGTGACACTATAACAAGGGGTGACATTCCTGTTATGTGGCACTTGAATTATAGGTGGAGTTTTATTGGTTTAGTCGTGATGGGGTGACATTTGGGCTTATAGCAGTGGGTTACGGAAACGTATTGACGCTCCGGTTCTGGCAAATACGGAATCCCTCCATGTACACAAATTCGTCTCCGGGTTCGGTCATATTTCACTGTATTATTAGAAATTCGGTCAAATCCTAGTATTAATATATATATATATGTGTGTGTGTGTGTGTTTGTGTGTGAAAATACTACTACTACTATTTTCCTTACATTAAAATAAAATTTAATTAGAGTTTGCCTTAAAACTTTAAATTTAAATGTATTATTTCAAATAATACATTGCAGGACATTACAATAATAGCAAGCGCTAACGTAAATAATTTTGAAATAATGAAATAACATAGCCTACAAACAAATACGTACAAAAATGTGAAGTAAGTGATTAGCTTACAAAATGATTAGGGAAAGTTTTAAACGTATCAACGTTCCACGTTTCCTTAGTCCACGTTTGACTGTTCTATCTTTGGGAAACAAGATGACAATTATTTCACACACAACAGCGCATGTCATCAATAAAAAAGCCCACCTCTAAGCTACACCTTCAATCTCTTGTGCCTTAATTAAGGAAATTGACTTTATACCTAGCCAATTCCACGGCACGTGAATTTCAAACTAGCTAAGCGTGCGCCTCACCAAAACCCATGTTACACAAAAATTTAATCATTTTTTTTTAAAATCCACAAACCTTGGATACTTGGATTTGCTAAGGTTTTTTTATGTTGCTGTAAATAAACTCTACGGGTAGAAGACTTGTGATTTTTTAATTATTATAATAATAATAATAATAAAATGATAATTTATATAGCGCTGTATCCCAGCAAGGAGCCAGGCTCACAGCGCTTTACATGGAAACAAAAATACATATATAAATTAAATAATGCACAAATAGAAATAACAACTTTCGTTTAAATCCTAACTCGTGTTACAAACGTAATGAAAGACTTTGATGCAACGTTCACGTATTAATTAATCGTCTTTATATTTCAGTTTTATTTGTCTGTTTTTTTTTTAAAATAACTCTGGACAATTAACCAAATTTAAATATGTGTCTTTGCGAGCATACACCATCTTAACCTACAGATAGCTACGCCCCTGACTGAGCTTATGATTGTTGAATTCCCAATAATCATACACAAATGCATGTCGAACAAATACAAATTATGTTATAAGTCATAATGTTTAATAAAACAAGTATTTATAATTTCAAATAATTAAGGGGAGAATTTATTTTAACAGGGGAGATTTCATATTAAATTGTTTTAAAATAAACTCTCCGGGGAGACTTTATTTCGTGACAGCGGTTCCAATATGTTTGATATCAAATTTAAATTCTCATAATTCACTGAAAGTTGGCTACTTGTATTTAAATATTTCTAAATAGTCATTTATATATGTAATAGGTATAATTTGTTAGACTATTTATATAACTACAAGTACAAGTAAAAATAAAACTGCTTATAACCATGCAACCGTTTCTACATATTAACAAAGGCGTAATCAGCTTTATATATAGATCTATATCAAATAATTTGTAAGGAATAAAATTTCTCTCATTTATTTAGTCAAAAGTTTACGTACGCACACAAATCGATTGTTAAATGAAATTATGTTTCAAGAATTCAGAAAAGCAGGTTTAATTATTAGAATTAATTATGAAATTATCACCATGCACGAATAGATAATATCTCAAATCACGAATATTAATTAATTTTTTTAAACTTTCCAATGTATTATTTTCTTTATGAATTTGAATTTTAACAGCCATAACATTTCTTAAACTCAAAGTAATATTAATTTTTTTTTTTTAAAAATTTGTTGATGGGTAAGAAATCAATTCACCTCCGGGCTATTACATAAAATTGAGAAATTTGCTCCAATAATCATGACAACCATTAACTTTTCTCAGTATAAGTTATACCTCCTCTGTCTGAACTAATAATGAAATTAATGATAGACCAATCTAGACATCCTTTAACATATTTTATTAAGTCTTTACATGGTACTTTGCTCTTACAGTATTATATTGCGAACATTTCTAAAATATTAGACTAATCAGGGTGAACACAAAAAAATCATGTTAAGCCTGGTACCTATTGGAATTCAGGACGTGTTAGCGCATTTTCGTATTATGTATCAGTACTTATGTTAGATATCAGAATTATGTAGTTATCAGTAATTGTGTTTAGATTTTATACATATTTTTATGAATTTTCTTGTGTAATGAATATAACTGACATTTTTTAAAATTTAAAAGTCATTACTTTACATTTTAAAAAAAAATAGTTTCTCTTTAATCCAACTACAAGTCACCACAAATGATTACGTAAAACTCTCTAAACTTTTACACATATTCTAATGACGTCAAATAAAAAAAAAAACAACTAATTATTTTGCACCCTTTCGCACGACTCTTCAATGCTTGAAGAATTGTGCATTCGACTTCCGGCAATGGCGGCCGTTCCCTGTGCTAGTGTTACCTCTCGATTCGAAATATTTTTTGGTAGTTTTAACGGGGTTTTTAAACGGATCGAGTAACTGAGTGTTGATGCACAAATGGCAGGTCAGGACATACAAAAAACATATATACATCATGGGTCTAGGACTTATGGATGCTGTGATCAAGGGTGATGACAGACGGACGGACGGACAAAACGGGTGCAATAGCGATTTCGACATCTCGAAAATGCGCTAAAAATCACAACTAACTACAACTACAAGCTAAACTTTTCTTCTTTGTAGACATAATAAAATACTTCGAGGATGACAATTAAGCAACAATTGCAATTACAGTTACAAAGTATTTTTATAAGCTTTTTTAAATTTAAAAAAATGATTACAATTTTGTAAGACACTTGTTGTGTAGACTCTATACATTGTATAAGCATGAATACGTGCATGGAACACGTAATTTGTGCGTGGTCGTGAACTTTTTATTTTCAACATAATCCATGATATCCTCAACTATACACGGATCCATGATAAAATCAATAGAATATTAAAATTAATGAGCACATGTAATGTCCACTTCTGTTTTGAATTTTGACTAACCAATCTCTTAACTCTTTTTGTCTAATTCTGTAATGAATTAGTTTTCCATTGATTACTTGATGTTCTTACAACTTACTATACATAACTCCCTCAAGCCTCCCAGTACGTTACTATTACATTAGATTACCCCATTAGACCACGCAGGTGTCCTACACAGTCTACCTCATAGTTCAGTAAACCATGACTCGAAGGACAACATAAATGGAAAGTACGTGCCTGTCTTGAAGAAATCTACTCATTAGCTAGTCTCGTGCACGCCTAACAAATGACTCTTTGCGCTTTCCTGGCCCATGCCACCAATAAAAAAGCTCCCCTTTCAGCTACACCTTCAGTCTTCTGGGCTCTTACATTCCGTAAGATAATTGACTTTATGCCTAACTAAATCAAGGGCACACCTATACACGAATCTGCAACTAACTAAGCGAGCGCCTTACCTCAACCAACCCAGATCTCCACAGATCATGCTGATTTATGTTATAGAAAGAAAAAAAAACTATCGAGTTACTCCAACTCAAGCGAAGACATACATCGTTAGAGCGTGTGATCTAATGTTTACGTGCCTTAGTTTTGGCATGTTCTGTGTTTCTTGAGACAAAAAGTAATCCCATTTGAAATCACTTTTAATATATTTTAAAAGTCAACTACATTTTTAAAAATAAATAAACAATCATTGGCAAATTGAATTTTCTGCTGAAAACTTAATAAAGGCTACCGACAAAATTCGGCTATAATACTTTTGAATCATTATAATGCACACATAAAAATTGCTAATTTCGTGTAGGTCTTAGCTAGGGCTGTCAATATTGTTGAAAAATGCTGCCGGGTACCCGTCAAAACTTTGAACGGGTACCCAGGTTACCCGTTCGAAAGTCCTCAAAAACTTCGTTAATGTGCCCGCTTTTACTACCATTAACCTTTTACTGCTTTGTTTATTGTTGAAATGCAAATTTTGATGTAATGAGTAAACGATTGTAAATGATGACATGGAAATACTACTTTGCTAATGTAGTACAGTGGTGTAAAAACAGTGAGCAAAGGGGTGC
>MUZC01001493.1:53187-73644 GCA_002072015.1 Radix auricularia
GGGGGGGGGGCATTGGCTTGCTCGATCGGTATCAACGATGAGCGGCGTATTTCAAAGCCAATGCGAAAGTCATCTCTAGCCCTTCCTACTTAATAATAGTTCTCGGTGGTGTGTTCTAGTTCTATTTTCCTTATTTGAACAATTCAAAGAATTAAAACCTTTTTTTTGTTTTAAAGGATTTTTGTTTCATGTTCCTGGTTTTAAAAAAAAAGTACATGTATATCAAAATACTTTGTAGTTTGTCGGGACCGTGTTTTATTAACACGTATATCTTTTTAAGCATTTTCATCTTAATACGCATTTCCCCGTAGATCTATTTATTTCAAACGAAAAGTTTTAATTTGATAAATTATTCGCGAGCCGAAATTTGAACACAGAAGAGCCACAGTTTAAACACCGGTGGTAAAGATATTGTCGTAACATTTTCACGGTTACCCGGGAGTCATTTTACAACCCGGGTAATTTTTCGGCAACCGGTACCCGGGTCCCGGGTACCCGTTGACAGGCCTAGTCCTAGCCACAGGTAACACTCAAAAACGTCAATGGGGAATTTTTGTTCCAATACTCCGGTGTGACGTTCTAGTATTACTTGATCATCATTATTTTTCAAATCATTTGTCTATTATTCTTTTAAATAACTCTGGGCAATTGGCCACCTCTAAAAATGTGTGTATCCAGGCATACACCCACAAAGCCCACAAATTGTTACGCCCCTGATTAATCTTAAGATTGTTGAATTTCCAAAAATCATTCACAAATGCATGAAAAACAAAAACAAACTGTATTTTAAGTAATAAAACCGAATAAAACAATTATTTATAATTTCAAATAATTAATGGTAGAATCCATTTTAAAGGGGAAGACATTAGGGGCCGTTCATAAATGACGTCACGCACCTAGGGGGGGAGGGGGTCTTACTTTTGTGATGATGCGTGACGTGGGGGATGGGGGTTGCAGAAAATGTGACGTCACATCGAAAGGGTAACTTTAAATAAAGCTTCCACTGAAATATGGGGTCACTCAAAATTTATTTAATGACTTTTTAAAAAAATTCAATGCGTCTTAAAGTACCGGTCAATAGGCTATCAGACGCCGGTTGGCGTAAGTTAACAAGACACGAAAATATAATTATAATTCTTAAGTTTGAGAATTCACAAGAGAACACAGGAAATTGTAACCCTGCGTCGGTTGATGTTGATATCAAAGGTTTTGTGATGTAACCGCAGTTTCGTTCACTCGCGGCAGGAGTCTGCGAACTTTTTTTCCGTTATCCCCCCCCCCCCCCGAAACTGCTACTGGTGAGTTTTACAAACAGGATAAGTGTCTAAAAAGGTCTGAATATGATTATATGTTGATAAGTCAAAACGACACCGAATATCCATTTGGGGGGTGGGTGTGGGGAGGGGAATCTACTTGATACAATAATAAAAGTTTTAAGTTTGATATAGTTTTACGATTGGTTTTTGGTCAAAAGCCTCTGGCCATTCTAAATATAATAATAAATGTGTCCATGTAAAATTAGTCAAAAGTATTCACTAACTTTATTGAATGCATCAAATTCTCGACATCGCAATTCGAGAGGAGCACAAAACAACTTTCTTCTGAACTCAGTTTTTAAGCCATTTATTTTAAATTTGACAGAAAGGATACTTGATACAGTCAAGTTACTTTGAAATTATTGCCAATCCAGACAGGCGTTCGTTTTTCATTTTTGAGCGCAAATAATTTTGATGATTTTTAATCATTGCTATCGGGAAGATTCAAGTAAATTTGTACAGAGTATTGACAAACTAGGGAGTCCTGATGCCATTTATTTTTCAAACAAGTAGGTTGGATTTAGATGTCTTCGTATAGTACGTAAATAAGAAATCTACATAGATAACAAATTCAACAAATGCATTTTCTGGAAGGAACCGGTTCAATAGTGGGCATATCTTACTAAGCGTACACGTACACATGACGTATTTGAATACATCTATGAGGGGTAGGACTGCAATCAGGCTTATACAAAATCGAATGGAAAAGACGTAAACAAAGTAAGTGTTAGCCTGACCGGACTTTTTGGGGGGATACTTTGGATTTCACCGCAGCTAAGTTACTTCATTTTTATTTTTATTTTCGTTTTATTTGTGTATTCTATGTTCTTTGATAAAGGCTCTTTGCCGAAACGTTCGCTGTTTTGTTACGTCCGGTCAGGTTAACCCTTACCTTTGTTTACGTCTTTCCCATTTGATTTTGAATACATCTCGTGGAGTGTAGAGGATGTTATATGTCCCAAATGAGTCTGCATTACCCCAAAAATTCCCATTTGACCCCAGATGTTTTTTTAAAGTATTATTTAAAATAACTTTTTACATAAACAAAGAAGTTACAAGTAATGATTTATAGTCAATGCTTAATTTGTATGCATTAAAATAAAATATAATATATGAATGTCAAAACATTTTTTTTTTTTTTTAAGGCCAGTTAATTTTTTTTTTAATGGACCGGTTCAATAGGATACCTACATATTAAGATTATAAAAGTTTATATTAACAATACTGTTAACCCAAAAGTAGCGGATTCTAGCAAATTTTCTATGCCCACAATGATTGAGGATTACCCCCCCCCCCACCCAAAGTTTCCTTTTTACCCCAAATGAGATAATTTATTGGTAACATTATATTTACAACTGTTGTGTGATGTACGTGAAATCCCGAAGAAGAAATAATTGGAAAAAAAACACACAAAAAAAACAACAACAACAACAAACAAACTTATCTTCTATACTAATAAAAGGGAAAGCCCTCACTCACTGACTGACTGACTGACTTATTCATCACTAATTCTCCAACTTTCCGTGGAGGTAGAATCATGAAACTTTGGGAAGTTGTTGGGTACCCTCTGACTACGAAAATTGGCGAAAAAGAATTTTGAAAATCTTACTCATGTGGGGCCGGGGGCCCAAAAACTTTTTTTGCCTACATCACTAATTCTCCAACTTACCATATAGGTAGAAGCATGAAACTTTAAGAAGTTGTTGGAGACACTCTTACGACTAAAAATGTCGAAAAAGATTTTTGAAATTCACACGCATGGGGTCCGAGGCCCCTAAACTGTTTTTTCCCTGTATAAGCTATACGCTAATTGAAAATCAATAATTCATCTATTTTCCGTGAGGGTAGAAGCATGAAACTTAAGAAATGTTTTGAGTGCATGCTTTCAACGATATTTGGCAAAGAGAATATTACATTTCCCACTCATGGGGGCTAGGGCCCCGAAAACGATTTTTTCATTAAATTAGCTATATAAACATTGAAAATCACCAATTCTCCTATTTTCCGAGCAGGTAGACTCGTCAAATGTTGGGGAATTTATAAATATACTTTTACGATGCTAGCAGGTGAAACAATTTTTAAAATTTCTCTTACAGGGTGGCTGGGGGCCAAAATTTAAAAACTAAAAATCACTATTTCTTCCATTCACCATGTAGGTGGAGAGCATGAAACTGTAGGAAGTTGTTGAGTTTAATCTCCCGATGATAATTGGCGAAAGAGAATGTTAAATGCCCACTCATAGAGGTACGGTAGCCCCCCCATAAAAAATTTTGTCCCCTTATATGACCTATTTACAAATTGCAAATCAATAATTCTCCTATTTCCCGTATAGTTTGAAGCATGAAACTTTTTTTAATATTTTGAGTACATGCTTCCGATGATAATTGGCAAAAGAGAATGTTAAATTTCCCACTAATGGATCCGGGGCCCCCAAAACATTTTTTTCTATATATGAGCTATACAAAAATTGAAAATCACTAATTCTCCTATTTCCCATATAGGTAGAAGCATGAAACATTTGAATTTTTTTTAGTACAAGCTCCCGACAATTGGCAAAAAGAATGTTAGAATTCCCTCTAATTGGGTACCGGGGCCCCAAATATATTTTTTTCTTATATTAAAAAAAAACTTATCACTAAATCTCCATTTTCAGTGTAGGCAGGAGCATGAAACTTTGGGTAATTGTTAAGTACCCTCTCAGGACTACTGATGGTGTAAACAAAAATTTGAAATACACACTCATGGGGGCGCGGGACCCCAAAAACGTATTTTTTTATTATATGAGATTTATAAAAATTGAAAAGCACTGATTCTCTTATTTCTCGAGTAGGTAGACTCATGAAACATTGGGGAATTGATAATTACACTTTCACGATGGTAGCAGATGAAAACATATTTAAAACTATCTTTTACTGGGGGATGGGGGGGGCCAAATATAGTTTCTTTTCTAATATAAACTTCATAAAAACTACACATAACTAATTCCCCCATTCTCTATTTAGGTAGAAGCATAAAACTTTGGGAAGTTGTTGAGTACAATCTCCAGATGAAAGTTGGCGAAAGAGAATGATAAATTTCCACTCACAGGGGGCCGGGGACCCAAATATATATTTTTCTTATATTAAAAACTGACTCATCACAAATTCCACAATTCATCGTGTAGGTTAAAATATAAAACTTTAGGAAGTTGTTGGGTACCCTCAAAACGACGAAAATTGGCGTAAAATAATTTTGAAATGCACTCTCATGAGGGCCTGGGCCCAAAAAAAAAGTGTTTTTTCCTTATACGTACTATAAAATTTGAAAATCAATAATTCTCCTATTTTCCAAATAGGCAAAGGCATGAAACTTTGGGGGTTTGTTAACTACACTTACACGATGGTAGCAGGTGAACAATTTTTTTTTAAAATTCTTTACTGTGGGCTGGGAGGCCAAAATGTAGATTTTCCCTATTATTAACTATATAAACATTTAAAATCCATAATTCTACCATTCTCTATGTAGGTAGAAGCATAAAACTTTAGGAAGTTGTTGGGTTTTCGCGACCAAAAATTAGCGTAATATAATTTTAAAATTCACACTCATTGGGGCCGGGACCTCAAAAACGTGTTATTTCCAAATATGTGCTATATACAAATTGAAAAGCACTATTTTTCCTATTTCCCAAATAGGTAACGCATAAAACTTTGGGGATTTTTTAAATACACTTCCACGATGGCAGTAGTTGAAATAATATTTAAATTATTCCTTAGTGGGCGCTGGGGGCAAAAACATAGTTTTTTTTATGCACTCACTCACTTATCACTAATACTCAATCTTCCCGCAGCAAAGCGCGGGCAAATTGCTAGTCTATACTAATAAAAGGGAAAGCCGTCACTCACTGACTGACTGACTCACTGATTCATCACTAATTCTCCAGTTTTCCGTGGAGGTAGAATCATGAAACTTTTAGAAGTTGTTGGGTATCCTCTGACTACGAAAATTGGCGAAAAAGAATTTTGAAAATCTCACTCATGTGGGGCCGGGGGCCCAATAACTTTTTTGCCTACATCACTAATTCTACAACCTCCCGTATAGGTAGAAGCATGAAACTTTGGGAAGTTGTTGGAGACAGTCTTACGACAAAAAATGGCGACAAAAGAATTTTGAAATTCAAACTTATGGGGGCCGGGGCCCCAAAACTGTTTTTCTCATTATATAATCTATATGCTAATTGAAAATCAATAATTCATCTATTTCCCGTGTAGGTAGAAGCATGAAAATTAAGAATTGTTTTTAGTACATGCTTCCAACGATAATTGGCAAAAGAGAATATTACATTTCCCACTCATGGGGGCTAGGGCCCCGAAAACGATTTTTTCATTAAATTAGCTATATAAACATTGAAAATCACCAATTCTTCTATTTTCCGAGCGGGTAGACTCGTCAAATGTTGGGGAGTTTATAAATACACTTTTACGATGCTAGCAGGTGAAATAATTTTTAAAATTTCTCTTACAGGGTGGCTGGGGGCCCAAATTTAAAAACTAAAAATCACTAGTTCTTTCATTCACCATGTAGGTGGAGAGCATGAAACTTTAGGAAGTTGTTGAGTTTAATCTCCCAATGATAATTGGCGAAGGAGAATGTTAAATGCCCACTCATAGAGGTAAGGGAGCCTCAAAAAATGGGGCCCCATAAAAAAATTATCCCCTTATATGAGCTATTTACAAATTGCTAATCAATAATTCTTCTGTTTCCCGTATAGTTTGAAGCATGAAACTTTGTAAATTTTTCGAGTACATCACCTTCCGATGATAATTGGCAAAAGAGATTCTTAAATTTCCCACTAATGTGGGCCGGGGCCCCCAAAACATTTTTTTTCTTTATATGAGCTATACAAACATTGAAAATCACTAATCCTCCTATTTCACATATAGGTAGAAGCTTGAAACTTTTGAAATTTTTTGAGTACAAGCTCCCGACAATTGGCAAAAAGAATGTTAGAATTCCCTCTAATTGGGTACCGGGGACACAATTAAATTTTTCTATATTAAAGAAAAAACTTATCACTAATTCTCCAATTGTCCGTGTAAGTAGTAGCAAGAAACTTTGGGTAATTGTTAAGTACCCTTTCAGGACAAATGTTGGTGTAAAAGAATTTCGAAATTTAATTTCATCGTGTAGGTTAAAATATAAAACTTTAGGAAGTTGTTGGGTACCCTCAAAACGACGAAAATTGGCGTAAAATAATTTTGAAATGCACGCTCATGAGGGCCTGGGCCTAAAAAAAACGTGTTTTTTTTTCCTTATACGTTCTATAAAAATTTGAAAATCAATATTTCTCCTATTTTCCAAATAGGCAAAGGCAAGAAACTTTGGTGGTTTGTTAACTACACTTCCACGATGGTAGCAGGTGAACAATTATTTAAAACATTCTTTACTGTGGGCTGGGAGGCCAAAATGTAGATTTTCCCTGATATTAACTGTATAAAAATTAAAAATCCCTAATTCTCCCATTCCCTATGTAGGTAGAAGCATAAAACTTTAGGAAGTTATTGGGTTTTCGCGACCAAAAATTAGCGTAATATAATTTTAAAATTCACACTCATTGGGGCCGGGACCTCAAAAACGTGTTATTTCCAAATATGTGCTATATACAAATTGAAAAGCATTATTTTTCCTATTTCCCAAATAGGTAACGCATAAAACTTTGGGGATTTTTTAAATACACTTCCACGATGGCAGCAGTTGAAATAATATTTAAATTATTCCTTAGTGGGCGCTGGGGGCAAAAACATAGTTTATTTATGCACTCACTCACTTATACTCAATCTTCCCGCAGCAAAGCGCGGGCAAATTGCTAGTCTTAGATATACAGACGATCTTTCTATGCAGAAGATAATTGCGTCCACAGACCATGAGAGATGATCTGTTGGCAAGTGATGCAGCGGTCACAGGCCACGGCTATAGGGGTTCCACGCATTACCCCAGCCGCCTGACTATTGTCTAGTTAGGTACCCATTCGGAGCTGGGTGACTCGGGGACTCCTCAGGCAACAAATCCTCACCTTCGTGTGGATTCGAACTCGTGACGATCAGTATGACAGTCGAGAGCGCTACCTCTCGACCACCACGTCCAACAAACAAACTTGTGAGCTTCGGAGTTAAAAGTTATGATAATGTTGAATATTTTAATAATGTCATAGTATTTCAGTCCTCAACTTGCAAGAATTACTGTATTTTGCGACGCACAAGATGACAACCTACTTTCTTGCACAAATGTGGGGTTCAGCCAGAATGGGCAATTTTCCTCTTCCAGCGCCCACCTAATAATTTTTATAAAGCATGAGATATCAGTGTGATAATTTTAGATCAATAGCCTTTGATGTGCATATACTTAGCAGGGAAACTGTCATTAGAAGATCAAAATCAATTTGAGGAATTGTCTTGTATCTATATATTCTAGGTCTATAAACAATGCAATGATCCTTATAATATAAATAGTCACATTCGCGACTTTAATCTCGAAGGTTAATCACATCAATGGGTTTTGACATTACCGCTGCATTGTTCGTTAGCTGTCTTGCTATGCAATGGCAACTTATCATTTTTTTAAAAAATGTAATATATAAAACATGCCGAATTCATATTTAATTTCATAGGGCTTTAAGCTGTGTAGGGGCTCATTATGCTATCAAATAAGTACAGAGAAAATCATGTCAAAACGGGAAAAGAATGCAATGGTACCTGGTGAAATGGCAAAATTCTTGCCGGTCACCTGATACGAAAAAGTTTGATAATCACTGGCTTACAAGTTATTTAATTTATTTAATATCTTTTACTTAGATTCACTCATGTTACGAAAGTACAATGTAGACCTACAATAAATAAATACTTAAATGATGAAAATGTAATTTGAAACATTATTTTCAAATATATTTTCTTAGGGGGGGGGGGGTGCTATATTTTTGGGGGGTATTTTTGGGGGGGGGGGGGGGGGAGTTTTTTGAAGGGGGGGGGGGNGGGGGGTCAAAGTTTTGTGACGTACTTTTTGAGGGGGGGGGTCGACGATTTTGTGAAGACGCGTGACGTAGGGGGAGGGGGTAAAAAATCGGCGAAAATTGCATGACGTCATTGTCAGGGAAACATTATGGAGTTATTGGGTTTTCCCTGACATGTCAATGTTGTTACTTGTGTTTGGTGCGGTGCGCACGGTATGAAAGGGTATGACGTTATAGTGTGAGTGTGACGTAGTAGTAGAGAGGCAGTTGCTGTGAGGGAGAGATAGGTCTTGTTGGTAAATGAAGGAACCTTTGCTATTAATAAAGTTATAGATGTTCAAGAGTGTTGGTGTTATACCTTGAGTTGATCTGTCCGTTTGGTCATAACAAATAACCCAGACAACGACGTAACAGTCATTTATGGACGGCCCCTATGCGGGTGAGGTCCGCTCAGACTCATATTCTTGCTCAGATACTATTACTATCAATATCAGTGACAGCAAAATAAGTTTACCGTGCGAATAATCTATAATAATGTTTGATATTTTTTGTTCAAAATCTCAAAATCATTGTCATTTTCATAATTTGTTGCCATTGACTCAGTGAGTCAAAACTGGTAAAAACTACAAAGATTTTTACTATTGATATTGACTATATACTATAGTAAAGTTATAGCCTATTAAAGTATAGCCTAAACTATAAACTAAAACCTTTATATATGAGACCGAATTAAAATTATTGCTTACAGTACAAAGATTTACAGACTGAAAGTGACTTAACTCCCAAATGCTCTAAAATAAGGACTGGCGGGGTGGGGGTGTGGTCATTGAGTGTCTGAGTGAACTCAGAAAACTTGTGGATGTAAATGACAACAGAAGGGTATTAATAGTATTATACATTTATGTAGAAATAAACTATAAGTGCATTAATTTAATTACGGTACATTCGATCGAACTGAAGTTTTGATACTGCAAACTTTCAGCTTGATAGCATCACGGGAAAAAGGTCATTTATGACTTTTGTTTTCCGCCTGACAGACGGATGTACCATACGGACGGACGGACGAGGAGACGTCGGTGAAGTTAATATAGAGGATTTAAAAATGAATATGATTCTGAATATTCTATTGTTGAGTTGTTGAGCCTTCTCGTCCATGAGGGACATCTACCGATCATCGCCGGCGTCTGCACTTCCTCTTAGGACATAGGCCACCTACAAGAGCTCTCCAGGCATCTCTATCCTGGGCTATTTTCTCCATGTTCTTCCATTCGTGGCCAATCCTCTTGATGTCTGCCTCCAATTCTCGGTGCCAGGTGTTTCTTGGGCGGCCTCTTTTCCGTTTACCCTGTGGGTTCCATTTCAGGGCTTGCCTTGTTGTATTAGAAGCAGGTTTCCTTAGTGTATGACCGATCCACCTCCACCGCTTTTGAAGAATCTCTTCCTCAATGGGCTTCTGTTTAGTCCGCTGCCACAGTTCCTGGTTGCTGATTTTGTCCAGCCAGTGAATTCTGAGAATCCTTCTTAGAAAATTGTTAATGAAGGTCTGGATTCTGGTCAGGTTTACAGCCGTTGTTCTCCATGTCTCAGCTCCATATAGCAGCACTGGTTTCACCATAGCGTTAAAAATCCTTACTTTTAACCTGCTGCCTTAGTTGTTGGCGACCCAAACATTCTTGAGTTGCTGGAAGGCTGCTCTTGCTTTTCCGATCCTTATTTTGACGTCGTCATCTGTACCACCTTGTTTATCCACCATGCTGCCAAAGTAAACAAAACTCTCCACCTCCTCAAGGGCTTCTCCTTCAAGCATGATGGGTGATGTACTGGTGGCATTAACCTTGAGGATTTTACTCTTCCCTTTGTGTATGTTGAGACCCATGCTAGCAGAAGTGGCTGCGACAATGTTTGTTTTCTCCTGCATCTGTTGTTGGGTATGTGCAAGAAGAGCAAGGTCATCTGCAAAGTCTAGATCATCAAGTTGATCCCACAAGGTCCATTGGATGCCATTTCTTTTCTATTGTGTAGATGTTTTCATCACCCAGTCAATGGCTAACAGAAACAGAAAGGGTGACAGCAAGCAACCTTGTCTCACACCAGTCTTCACCTGGAAAGCATCTGTCACCTGCTGGCCATGGACAATTCGGCAGTTTATCCCTTCATACATGTTTCTGATTATATCCGTAATCTTCTGTGGCACCCCATAGTGCCTTAGCAATCTCCATATGGTTTGCCTGTCCACACTGTCGAAGGCTTTTTCGTAGTCAAGAAAGTTGATATAGAGGGGTGAGTTCCACTCTAATGACTGCTCTAGAATGATACGCAGTGTCGCTATTTGGTCAGTGCAGGATCTGTTGGTGCAAAAACCAGCTTGTTGGTCCCGCAGTTGAGGGTCTACCGCGTTTTTCATCCTGTTAAGCAATACACGGTTGAAAACTTTTCCTGGGATGGACAGTAGGGTAATCCCTCTGTAGTTCGAGCAGGAGCTTAAATCTCCCTTCTTTGGGATCTTGATAAGGTATCCCTCTTTCCAATCAGAAGGCACTTGTTCCTCTTCCCATATCTTCATAAACAAAGGGTGTAGCATTTCCACACTGGTTTCCCAGTCTGCATTCAGTGCCTCTGCTGGGATGCCATCGGGTCCTGCAGCCTTTCCATTTCTGAGTTGTTTAATGGCCCTGCTAATCTCTTCTTTTGTGGGACTATTACAGTCAATTTGTAGGTCATTATCAGCTGGTTTGATATCTGGTGGATTCCTTGGTTCTGGTCTGTTTAAGAGCTCTTCAAAATGCTCCTTCCATCTACCTCTCTGTTGCGCATCACTTGCAATGTTGTTTCCCATTTTATCCTTCAACTGTCTCTCAATCTTTCTAAATTTCCCAGATAGCATCTTAATTGTATCAAACAATTCTCTCATGTTCCCCTGGTAATTTGCGTCTTCTGCTTCTTTAGCAAGTTTGTCCACAAATTCTTTCTTGTCTCTCTTGATGCTTTTCTTAACTTCTTTATTTTCTTCTGAATACTCTTTCTGGGATTTGTATTTCTGGGCTCGTGTGCGGCTGTTGTTTATTTCTGTTTTCTTTCTTTTCCTTTGTTCTATTTTATTCAGTGTACCTGCTGTTATCCATTCTTTATGTGCCTGTTTCTTCTTTCCTAGCACTTCTTGGCATTTTGCCTGGACAGTTTTCTTCACGCTTTGCCACTTTCCTTCAGTGGACTCGTCTTCAAGTAGTTGGCGTAGGGCTTGGAACCTATTTGACAGTGAGAGTTTTAATTCCTCCTTTTTTGCTTGGTCCTTCAGGAGGGAGGTATTATACCGAGACCTACATGCTGGTTGTTCGGTGTAGTGTCTCTTCAGCTTCAATTTTATCCTGGCCACAAGAAGATGGTGGTCTGAGGCAACATCAGCTCCCCTCTTTACAGGAACGTCTTGGAGAGATCGCCTGAATTTTTTGCTAATGCATACATGGTCTATTTGGTTCATCGTTCTCATGTCCGGTGAGACCCATGTAGCTTTATGTATATTCTCTTGTGCTGGAAAATACTCCCTCCTATTACTAGGTCTGCTGTGGCACATAGGTCTGCAAACCTCTCACCGTTGTCGTTCATCTCGCCTATCCCTTTTTGTCCCATAACCTCTTCATACCCTGTGTTGTTATTGCCGATCTTTGCATTGAAGTCTCCCATTAGGATGACGATGTTCCTCCGTGGGCGACCCTGAACTATGGTTATCACTCTATTGTAGAATTCTTCTTTGTCTCTTTCGTCGCTTTCGTTAGTTGGTGCATAGCATTGGATGACATCTAGGTTGATGCTACGCTTCTTTGTCCGAAATGTTGCTAAAAGAATTCTAGGTCCATGGGCCTCCCATCCAATGAGTGCTCCTTGTGCTGCCCTTGATAGCATCATGGCAACACCCAGGGTATGCGGGGCATTCTCTTCTTCGTGTCCCGAATATATCACCATCTCTCCCGAGATTAATCTCTTCTGCCTCAGTCCAGTCCATCTTACTTCACTAATTCTTAGAATGGTGAGCTTATAGTTCTTCATCTCCGCGGCTATCTGTGCAGCCTTTCCCGCTTCATACATCGTGCGGACATTCCACGCTCCGATGGTGGTGGTGTTCCTGGTAGAGATAATGGTTGTCGGTCTAACAGCTTCCAGATTTAGGCTTTCACTATTAGGCGTCATATTTCCCTCCTCAGAGGGTCCATCTTCTCCCAGGACTGAAATGGCATTTGTTGCTCTTTTCGGTGTTTTTGTAACTTTGATTTTTTACACGGCAGGGTTGTTGGCCTTGCGCGCAACCACTTGGGGGGTTGCCCCTCACAGCTCAATGGGTAGCTGCCTTTGTTCGGGTTGGGTCCCTAGCCTTTGTGGATCCCTCCACTTCCTACAAGGCAGTAGGGCTGATTTTGGTCCACCCCGGGTATTTTATTTCCCCGGTACCCTCCATATCTGGTGGGCTTTCCCCTATCCGCCGGCTGGGGAGGCGCTCGATAGAAGATCAGCAACTCCCACGAGTGAATATTCTATAGCGCCTGCATATTTAATAGAGAAAATATTGATCTGATAAGTAAGAACAAATCCAAAAAAGAGCTGCTAGATTCATTACTTGAGAATATTCAAAACTGACAAGAGTAACACTATTAGTTAGTATGATATGAATGTTTCTTTTATTAATATATGTATTGTTATTTCCATGTAAAGCGATGTGAGCCCGGCTCCTTGCTGGGATACAGCGCTATATAAATTATCATTTTATAATAATTATTATTATTATTAAATTATATACCTTGAAACACTAGAGGAAAGAAGAACCAAGAGTAAATTAGTAATTATACATAAGGCAATTAATTCTAATTTAGAAATACAACACAAAGATACCTTAATACAACCCTCAGATAGACATAAAGATAAAAACACCTTTCTTGTTCCATATGCAAGAACAAACACGCACACTTTTTTTTTCTTTCCGTCCGGTATTCGGGCGTGGATGGGTTGCCTGAAGAAACCAGGAAAGCAAACACTTTATCATCATTTAAAACTCTAGTAAGAAAACAGGACTAAACACAAACCATAGAAATACGTAGGACGCAATAATCTTCTGTACAGAAGGAGCGTCTGTAACATAGAAGATAAGAGGCTATGTAATTACGAAAAAACTATGATTTACACTCAATTGACTATATACTTGAAACAGGTCTAAGACTTTGACTTTATGACCTCTGACTAGGCCTGTCAACGGGTACCCGGGACCCGGGTACCCGTTGACGAACAATTACCCGGGTAGTAAAATGGCGCCCGGGTACCCGTGAAAATTGTACTGCAATAGGGTTGTTCATTATTCACCGGAAGTACTAATAATAGAATGAAAGAAAATCTATTTATAACTCAGAACTGTGTAAGGACGGTTTTTAAACTTGTCTCCATTATTTCTATAGAAATTGAGCGTTTTGCGAAGTCAAATACTTGTATACAAACTTAATTTTAGGAAATTTTTATATTTACAAAATTATTTACAATACTTGGAGGTATATATTTTGTAAAAATGGTATATCGTTGCGCTTATGGAACATGTAACAGTGACTCTAGATACAGGGAGCGTTCGCATATGCAGGGCTGCAGGGTGTTAGATTTTATTCATTTCCTCGCAAAGATTTACAGAAACGTAAAAGATGGGTGCATGCTTGTAGCAGGTTAGGATTTTTTGTCAACAGTATTTCCATACACATCCGTGTATGTAGTAAACATTTTGTTGGAGGAAAAGGTCCTACAGATACTTTTCCAGATCCTATACCTGCTCATTTCACAGACAAGGAGGTAAGGCTTATTATTACTAATTACACTGTATTTTATTTTTATATTATTTTTCACTATGAATCATTGTAATTGTATTTTGACTATTACTCTCGTTTTTAATTACTATCATACTATTATTATATTTATAAAATTAAATAGTAAATTTTTCTTAGAATATTACGTTTAATTTTAATTATTTATACCTTTTGTCGTTTGTTTATTATCATTTTAATCTTTAATTAATAATAATATTAGTAATATTAGTGTATTAGTATTAGTGTATTAGTCTAGTTTAATAATTAGTGTTACAGACTCAAAATGCCCAGTATTATTAAAAGTATTTTTTTTATTTACATTATAACATAATGAGTTGTTCAAATTAACAGGTGGCAAAATTTTCTACCAGAAGAAAGCCACCAAAAATTAGACTTAGACAGACTGTACAACTGTCAGATGAAACATCAAGTAATTTGCCTACGCCTACACAAGCAAGTATTGGCTTCAACCAAAACCCAGAGAAAATCAACCCAAACCGAGGAGAAATCAGCCTAAACTCAGAGGAAGTCACTAAACAATGTTTGGAGGAGGAAAACTTTCCTGTTGATAATACTGGTAAAACTACTATTATTAATAAACATTATTTTGGCACTCCAGCTCAAAATTTCAAAATAAACCTACATAAATATATCATAAGAAAGAGCTTGCTTTCAGCTTTCCAATGACACCTAAATCATTCTTCTATCTCTTATAGGAGAAAAGTTACGATTTTTTTTTAGTGAATTAATTTTCCTCCTTATTTACCTTTGTAATTTATTCTAAAACACTGTAATCCAAATTTAGCTCTTCCCACCCTATTTTGTTCATAACTTATTAACTAATGAAGATAGAACCATGCAATTTGGGGGATACATTATTAATTACCCATACTTAGACAAAAAACAAGACAGTAGTTGTGAAATAATTAATTATATTTTATTAAACATGACTATATAAGTACAAGGGTCTCATTAGCGACGAAGTCTATAAATTCTGTTTTACAACAATACAGCATAACTTTCAAACCAACAATCCAATAACAGTAGAATTTTTAGTACAAACAGATAATTCACAGCTGAAATTAATGCTAATAAAAAATACATTAAATGCAGAACAGATAATTTTATGGAAATTATTTTTAAAATGCTGAGATCGCAAATCGAACTCTGCAGACAATTTACATTTAAATGCATAACTTTAAAACTATCAAAGCTTTTGCTATGAAACTTTCAGTACTAACAGATTATTCACAGCTAAAATTAGTGCCAATAAAGGCACACATTAAGAGCATATCATATAATTTTTAAAACATTTTTTTAAAAAAAAAGCAACGATCGCAAATCGAACTCTGCCGACAATTTACATTTAAATGCATAACTTTAAAACTATCAAAGCTTTTGCTATGAAACTTTCAGTACTAACAGATTATTCACAGCTAAAATTAGTGCCAATAAAGGCACACATTAAGAGCATAACATATAATTTTTAAAACATTTTAAAAAAAAAAGCAATGATCGCAAATCGAACTCTGCCGACAATTTACATTTAAATGCACAACTTTAAAACTATCAAAGCTTTTGCTATGAAACTTTCAGTACTAACAGATTATTCACAGCTGAAATTATTGCCATAAAGGCACACATTAAAGCATATCAAATAATTTTTACAATTTTTTTTTTAAAAAAGCAATGTTCGCAAATCGAAATCTGTCGTTACCATCAGTGTTTAAACTGTAACTGTTATGTGTTCAAATTTCGGCTCGAGAATAATTTATCAAATTAAAATTTTTAGTTGGAAATAAATACTGTGAAATACGTATTAACATGAAAATGCTTAAAATGAAATAAGTGTTAAAGGGAAATTAAACACGGTCTCGACAATAAACTACAAAGTATTTTGATACACTTTTTTTTCAGGAACATAATACAAAAATCATTTAAAACAAAAAGGTTTTTGTTCTTTGAATTGTTCAAGTAAGGAAAAATAAAAGACAACGCCGATAGCTACTATTAACTAGGAAGGGCTCGAAATGACCTTCACATTGGCTTTGAAATACGCCGCTCATCGTTGTTACCGACAGAGCGAGCCAACCCCCCCCCTTCCACCCCGACGCACACATGTCTCCACTCCTATCCCCACCAAATACTTTTTAAAAAATATTTCAATCGTTGAATGATTTTCACTATAATGACGAAAATAAATGATGGGGTGGGTCCATCCCCTCAGTATGACACAAAATAGGACACAAGATCGATAACTAGGAATGGCTAGAAATGACCTTGGCTTTGAAATACGCCGCTCATCTATGTTACCGATTGAGACGCGCCAATTTCTTTTATCTACCCCCCCCTCCACACACACACACACTAACATATGTCTCAATCCCATCCCCAACATACTTAAAAAGAAATACACTCCGGCATCCTTCCGTCTCGCGAGACGATGGTGCATCACCTTGGGGTTGGGTTGCATTTCCTCGAGTGACTGTGCAGTCCTATCCTTGAGTGACAGTCTTTGCCACAGTTTTTACACACGAGTTCTGTGCTTCCAAATGTTTTGGCCTTTCTCCTAGCTCTTCTGTCTGCAGCCTCCTCCATTCTTCGCTCCTCGGCTACTATGACAACTGTGCGCCACGTAGATCGGTCTTCTGCCTTACACTCCCAGTCACTTGTATGTATTTTGGCTGCTTTCATGTCCCTTTGACAGACATCTTTAAATCGCAAGCGTGGGCGACCTGTTTTCCTCTTTCCTGAAGCAAGTTCACCATATAGGAGGTCCTTCGGGATGCGGCCGGGGCTCATTCTTTTGACATGTCCTAGCCACCTCAGGCGTCTTTCACTAAGAATTGAGAACATGCTTTGGGTATTGGCACGCGTTAGTACCTCACTATTAGGCACTTTTTCTTGCCATTTAATACCAAGGATGCGGCGCAAGCATCTCAAATGGAAGCTGTTAAGCTTACGCTCTTGTGATGTATAAGTGGTCCATGTCTCGCTCCCATATAGTAGTGTACTGATGACACAGGCTCGATAGACGCACAGTTTGGTTTTCTCCGTTAGCTTGGTGTTTTGCCAGACCCGCTTATTTAGTTTAGCCATTGTTGCGGCTGCCTTGCCAATTCTGCTGTTTATTTCTTCTTCAATGGACAGTGTATTGGAGACCTTGGATCCCAAGTAGGTGAAGCTGTCCACAACCTCCAAGTTTTCATTATCGATATTTATGGTAGGAGGAGGTCGAGTGTCTTGGGCCATGATGTTTGTCTTTTTCAAGCTGATTTGCAGACCAAATTCTTTGCAGGCATTGGAGAAGCTTGACACGAGTTGTTGCAAACCAGATTCTGTATGTGCTGTTAGTGCCGCATCATCCGCAAATAGTAGCTCTCGAATTAGGACATCCGTCGTTTTGGTCTTGGCTCGGAGGCGGGCAGTGTTGAAAAGTCCTCCATCAGCTCTGGTATGTAACCAGATTCCCTCACTGCTATCCTTGAATGCGTATCGAAGAAGTACAGAGAAGAATATTGCGAAGAGTGTTGGTGCGAGTACACAACCTTGTTTAACTCCGCTGCTGACAGGGAAGGCCTCTGACTTAGCTCCATCGAACTGTACTGTGCCAAGCATATTTTCATGGAACTGTCTGATGATGGCAAGTAGGTGAGGGGGACATCCAATTTTTGCCAGTATTTGGAATAGCCCGTTGCGACTGACTAAGTCGAAGGCTTTTGTAAGGTCCACAAATGCAATGTATAGTGGCATCTGCTGCTCTCTGCATTTTTCCTGGAGCTGTCGTATGGAGAACACCATGTCTATGGTAGACCGACCGGACCGGAAACCACACTGAGATTCTGGATAGACGCGGGATGCTAGGCTTTGTAAACGTTTTAGTATAACGCGGGCAAAGGTCTTTCCTACAATACTAAGGAGTGAAATGCCGCGATAATTATTGCAATCACTCCTATCACCTTTGTTTTTATATAGTGTCACTATATTTGCATCCTTTAGGTCTTGGGGGATGTAGCCCTGTTCCCAGCAGAGGGACAGAATCTCGTGCAATGGTTGGAGTAAAGCTGTCTTGCCACTCTTTAGAACCTCTGGTGGTATTCCATCATTCCCAGGCGCTTTTCCACAAGCTAGACTGTCAATTGCTTTGCTCAGCTCTTCCTGTGTGGGCACGACATCAAGTTCTTCCATGAGTGGCATATCTGGGATGTCATCTAGAGCGGTGCTGGAGACTGTGGTAACTGTTGAATACAATTCCAGATAATGCTCAACCCACCGTTTTAGCTGTGCTGCCTGGTCTTGAATAATTTCTCCATTTTTGGACTTTAGGGGAGCAGCTTTTGACGTCAAGGGGCCCGTTGCCTTTTTGATGTTTTCGTACATGACTTTTGCATTGCCCATGTCTGCAGCTGATTGTATACTGGAACAGAGCTTAAGCCAGTAGGTATTGACACATTTACGTGCAACCTTTTGGGCAAGTGACTTAGCTGTTTTTAAAGCATGCAAATTGTCAGGTGTAGGCTTTTCCTTGTAAGCCATAAGAGCTTTCCTTTTTGCTTCAGTGACGGGTTTCATCTCGTCCCAATGTTCATCAAACCAGTCCGTGTTTTTGTGAGATTTTTTGCCAAAGGCTTGTATTGCGGATGTATAGATTGTGTCTCTCAGTTGCGTCCATTTGGAGTCAATGGTGACGCATGGGGACATCTTTGAGAGACTTTCCTTCACCTTGTCTTTGAACAGCTGCGCTATCGCAGGGTCTTTCATGCAGGAGGTATTGATGCGTGGACTTCCCTTTTTCTTTGTGTGGTACGAGTTTTTCCTCATTATTCGTACTTTGCTGGCGACAAGGGAATGATCCGTGTCACAGTCGGCACTGTGATAGCTGCGAGTGAGTAGGACGCTAGCTAGTTGTGCACGCCTGGTGATAATGAGGTCCAGCTGGTGCCATTGGTGGGATCGAGGGTGTCTCCAAGATACTTGATGTATATCCTTGCACTTGAAGAAAGTGTTGGTCACACACAAGCCTCGTGAGCAGCACAATTCCAGAAGCCTTTGTCCATTTTCATTTAACTTTCCTCTTCCAAATAGTCCAAGGCAGGTGGGCCAGGCTTCGTGGTCGCTCCCCACTCTAGCATTGAAATCTCCTAGGAGATAGATTGCCTCGTCTTTGTGGATGCCGGCTATTGCCTGGTCTAACGCTCCATAGAACTGGTCCTTCTCTTCCGGAGTTGAATAGAGTGTTGGGGCATACACACTAAGAATGTTTGCTGGGCCCGCAGTTGTTCTGAGTCTTAGAGTGAGGATCCTCTCCGTGCCTGATGACGGTGGTTCAATGGATGGTAGAAGAGTGTTTTTAACAGCGAAACCCACACCATGCTGTCTAGGTTCGTCTTTCGGTCTGCCTTGCCAGAAGAAGGTGTAATTGGCCTCTTTGAGTGAACCGTTGTCTGGGAGCCTGGTCTCCTGAAGGCATGCTATGTCAATCTTTAGCCTTTTAAGTTCTCTATCGATTATTCCTGTCTTCCGTGTGTCGTTTATGGACTGCAGATCATCAGTGATGCCGGGACACATAGTCCTCACGTTCCAGCTAGCGATTCGAAGAGCTGGGGTCTTCTTTTTCTTTTTTGTATTTCTTGGTGCAGGGCTTAGTGGCCCACTTGTTGAGTGGTACTCTAATCTCCACGCACCCAGTGGAGAAGGCAGGCACCTATTTGACTGGGGGCTGCCCAGTTTGAGGCGGGCGGTAGCTGTCCAGTGAGACATTGGTAGTCTCTCCCACCGTCGGAAGCAGCCCCTGGCGCCTAGCTCTACGTCAATTGAGCTTTGGCTTATAACCGGTAACTGCTGCTTCCCGTGTTTTGTCGACACCTTGCGGCGACGCTGGAGTGTCCTCTCCAGAGGTGATGCAAGCCTGGGCGGGTATTATGGAGAATTAGCTGCTGCCCATACAGCATATCCCCCCTCTCCACGTCAATGGTGTAACCAAGGGAACGACTTGCGTCGATGCAGCTTGGCTGCCATTGGCGTCGCAGGAGCTGCCGGTATGTACATAAGTCTTATGTATAGACCGCCTGTAGGTGCTCCAATTCCTGATTTTCTTTCAGGGTTTACTCCCTTAGCCTTTCCCGCAAGGCAGGTATAGCCGCAAGGCAGCGGAGGATTTGTATTCGGAGTTTCCTTCTCCTAGATGAACTACCAGCCAAGGTTTTAACGAGCATCATCTACCCGTAGGGGTGCCAGAACCGGGGTTTGAACCCGTGACCGATTTTTATTTTTATTTTAGAATTGTTTTTGTACCGCAGCGCACTAACACTTTGACCACCGCGCCCCC
>MUZC01001494.1:18086-39072 GCA_002072015.1 Radix auricularia
TTACCTTACAATAATTTTATAAAACCTGAAACAGTAATATAATTTACTACATGCAAGTTATACACAATATTTGAACCACTATGTCATGAAGGTACTTGTTAGCGCATCATTCTGCGAATGTCGAAATTCCACGCTAAAACTGTCGTGCGATATTAATACTACATATATTCGGACCAGCGGTGATGTATTGTTTTTTGTGCAGTTTTCTTATAAAAGCGCCATCTGTGACGTATACCGCTTAATTTTGCAAACAAATAGTTACCTTTTTTGAAAGATTAAATTTTTAAAAACTGTTCTGCTTTAGTTATAAAAACCACTACGTAATCAAACAAATGTTGCACGAATACGTTAATTTAAACTCAAAATTGAGATTCTTTTTGTTTCACTATGGTTTTCCCTCTTCAAAAGATAAAGGGGCAGTTTTCGGAAATGGCTCTGTTTATTTTTCAAATGCCCACAAATGCCGCCCTTTGAATGAGTGCCGCCCGGGGCGGACCGCCCCCTCCGCCCCCCCCTAGCTACGCCACTGCCCGGGTGACACCATGAGCTACCGCCCCGGGTGACACCAACCCTAGTGACGCCTCTGGTCAGACATCTTCTGGCTGTATACCCTAATGACAAGGAACCTGGACTCTAAGTGTCTCCAATAATTTCTACGGAAAGAGTAGCCAAGCAAAGACGATAAAATGCCCAGTGGGTAACGGTTCTTTGCTAATGACGATTCCATGGCCCCGTGAACCTGGCGTCCATTAGGACCGGAGTCAGTGACGCGCTAGTTGGCCTCGCTTCACGGAATTCTTAAGGTGATCCCAGCGCACGTATACGGCCAGTCCATAAAGTCAATCAGTAGAGATTGTTGGAGAAATTATTGGTGTCTGGCAACGCGCCATTACTTGATCTTTTCTCTTGATCGCTGTCCTCTGGGGAAGGGGGGGTAGGGGAGGCAGCCTAAGATTAAGAACACATCGTGAGTGACACAAAGTGAAGACATTGTCAATGACCTCAGTGTGGTGTGTGTGTGACACAAAGTGAAGACATTGTCAATGACCTCAGTGTGGTGTGTGTGTGGCACAAAGTGAAGACATTGTCAATGACCTCAGTGTGGTGTGTGTGTGACGCAAAGTGAAGACATTGTCAATGACCTCAGTGTGGTGTGTGTGTGACACAAAGTGAAGGCATTGTCCATGAACTCAATTGGTGTGTGTGTGTGACACAAGGTAACACTGTTACACTGAAACAATCCCACAATACAATAATGTCACAATACAACAATGTCACAATACAATAATGTAACAATACAACAATGTCACAATACAATAATGTAACAATACAACAATGCCACAATACAACAATGTAACAATACAACAATGCCTCAATACAATAATGTAACAATACAACAATGCCACAATACAATAATGTCACAATACAACAATGCCTCAATACAATAATGTAACAATACAACAATGCCACAATACAACAATGTAACAATACAACAATGCCACAATACAACAATGTAACAATACAAAAATGCCACAATACAACAATGTAATAATACAACAATGCCACAATACAACAATGCCACAATAAAACAATGTAACAATAAAACAATGCCACGATACAACAATGTAACAATACAACAATGCCACAATACAACACTGTAAATTTCATACACTATTACAATGAAACATTGTTTTAAAACATAAGAAGCTAAGACCTTAAATCCCTACACAACTATTTTTTAAATGTTTTAAATGTGGTATCTTTCAGGTCTGAATAACGAAACAAACCTCTTATTGTCATAAATAAATTAATTATCCACCCACCAGAAGTTACTTTCGCGCTAGAAACCAAAATACAATTTACCCTGTACTCTTGTACGTTGGGTAGAAGTTGGATAAAAATAAAATAAATGCACACTCACCTGCGCAAGCATCTGTATGAACCTGCACTGGCACGCACCCACATATACAGACACACAGAGGCACACATTCAGGCACACACGCGCACAAACACACATGCACAAACACACACGCACTAACACACACACGCCCACAAAAGCAACACTTTCCGAATCATGTGTTTGGTTACGTGTTAAATTTGTTATCCCACTTTTCTTTCGAGCGCTAATTGAAAAAAAAATGTTTAAAAAACAAAACAAAATACAATTAATCGCTCCACTGCCAAAACACCTTTGTCTTTGCTTCGATTCCCGACACGCTTCACTATCACCAACACCCCCAAACTCTCGCTTGACACACCACAAAGAAATATCACTTTACAACTCAAGACCGAAGCTCTTTTCTTTCTTTTCTTTTTTTTTTAATGTTCCAACCGCTACCTATTCGGAGTATCGATTCTATTAAAGGCCGCCTTTATCTCTGACGATCCATCTCTGGTTCCAGCCCAATCGTTCCTCACGCACCCGTCGGTTAAGCAGATCTGAAAATGTTTTAAAGGATTTTCTCCTGCATTGAGAACCGATCTTCAGATAATGCGACGCTGAACGAAAGATCGATACCTATTTTAAATCTTCGTGGGGATCTCTTTTCTCCCCGCGATTATTTTTTTTTCCCTGGCAGAAGAAAGACCGTAATTCGACACGTCGTGAGGAAGGCGATGGTCCGCCATGACAGGAAGGCGTGGCCGCGGGTAATCGTACTCTCGGCGACGGCGGATTAATTTCCCATGAATTGTTAAGGCGACGAAACTAAGATCTAAGTAAACGCATTAGGGAGTGAGTCGGTTCGGGAGGAAGTGAATGCCGGGACGGGGCAGCCGCCAAGTTCACTTACTAATGGCCGCCACGAAACTCTTGAACCCAACGGCTTAATAACGAGTGTCCGGGGTTTGATATTCGGGGGCGTTACAACGTGGAGACAACTCAGTTGATAAAGTGACAACAAGAAGTTGTCGTGACGCCTTTGTAAAAAAAATATTATTTAGTATAATTGTTTGGCTTTCACTTGTAACCAGTAGATGAGTCTACATCTTCTGTTTGTAAGCTACGCGTGGTATTCATGCTTGCTCTAAAATCTTTTTAATTATACAATGTCATTTGGGTGGGATGTTTCAATATTTCGGTTACAATAGGAAAAGTTTTAAAAAAGAGGGGGGCACTAGGAAAAGGGGAGGNTATAGGGCCGCAATCTCCAGCTTGTTTACAAATTATTATTATTTTAAGACTGATTTAAAATCTGGGTAAGCTAAGGTCTAACGACGCTAGCGACGTCACAGTTAATAAAGACGGTGTGTAAAGAAATGATAATGTGGGCTACCCGGCCAATTAGGGCGTAAGACGCTCAGCTGTGCCGCCAGATGCCCATTTTGTAATTGAACTTATCTTCAACAATCTCACCGTGTAGCGTTTCTAGCAGACTCAATCAAGCATGACGCGCACTGCTAGTACTGCACTGTGCGGCCCTTGATTGCCGTCTCTGAGGGATCCAGTAATCTCCCTTCATATCAATTGTTGCTTTAATTTTATGTCGAGCCCATTGTTGAATGTGTGTTGTTGCACGCCTTGGAAGTGAGTGTTGTATTTCTGGTGAATTAGCGTCTTCTTTATGGCGAGATTCTAATGTATTTCTGGTGAATTAGCGTCTTCTTTATGGCGAGATTCTAATGTATTTCTGGTGAATTAGCGTCTTCTGTAACATAGCCAACATTGTATTTCTGGCGAATTTGAGTTTTATTTTGGTGAGCAACTGTTTTGTTTATGGTGTGTAGTGTTTGGTTTATGGTGAGTTATTATATTTCTGGTGAGTTAGTGTTTGGTTTATGTCAGTTATTATATTTCTGGTGAGTTAGTGTTTGGTTTATGTCAGTTATTATATTTCTGGTGAGTTAGTGTTTGGTTTATGTCAGTTTTTCTGGTGAGTTAGTGTTTGGTTTATGTCATTTATTATATTTCTGGTGAGTTAGTGTTTGGTTTATGTCAGTTATTATATTTCTGTTGAGTTAGTGTTTGGTTTATGTCAGTTATTATATTTCTGGTGTGTTAGTGTTTGGTTTATGTCAGTTATTATATTTCTGGTGAGTTAGTGTTTGGTTTATGTCATTTATTATATTTCTGGTGAGTTAGTGTTTGGTTTATGTCATTTATTATATTTCTCGTGAGTTAGTGTTTGGTTTATGTCATTTATTATATTTCTCGTGAGTTAGTGTTTTATTATTAACGAGACAGTGTTGTATTCTTGGAAACACAATTTATTTCTATTTAGGTTTTGTAATACTTATCTTACATCTATATGGGTTAGACTGCAATCAGTTTTATAGATAAATAGATATATGTCATGCAATTGGGGTATGTATGAGCCTGACAAGTAGGCGTCACAACAACAACTACAACAACAAACGAACATTTTGGCAAAGAGCCTCCTTCAACAAACAAATAGACAAAACCAAATAAAACGAATACAATGAAATTAAAACACTTTTGGCTCTGGATTTCACCGCGCGACCCGAGGTACCACTGACTCCCCGTAGAAGACTGAGGTAGTCAACGTGTGTGTGTGTTTGTGTGTGGTATGTGTATGCGTGCGTGTGTGAGCGTGTGTTTGCGTCGTGTGTATTTGCCTGCTTGATTTGAGAACGCAAAGTGCTGTCCTGGGAAGAAAGGGGGGGAAAATAACTTCTCTTTCACCGTCAGTCTTTTCACTTTTTTTTTTTTTAATATATTATTTGTTTGCCAAGCAATTTCAGAATCCAAAAAGAAAACATTTCAAACAGCTTAGAAAGCCGAAACTATTTTTTTTATACTCGTATTAAATAATGGAAACATCTTGCCACATTAACGTGGGTACAACTGAAACTGATCAAGTCGGTGTTACAACAATGGCCGAGTTTAGTGTCGGGGCAGACAGTCTGGTCCCACGACCTCTTGCACTCTCTCTCTCTCTCTCTCTCTCTCTCTCCCCCTCTCTGTGGAGGTGGCGCTACCTGGGGCAGGACCCGGGTTTACGTCACGGATGAAAGCGCAGCCAACAAGTCTGGGTGAAACAACACATAAACAAGAACTCTTTCTAAGACTTGTTTGGAAATGGCCTCACGAGTAGTCAGACAGAGTGAGAGAAAGGGGAGAGAATGGGGTTTTTTTTATTTTGGTTTTTGGAGAGGTTTCAAAGGTCTACAGCTGGTGGCCCGTCCCAAGTTTCCCAAACCACAGGAGTCGACCTCGTCCTTCAGATCACCGTGCACCATTGCATTGTGGGTCGTTAAATATCGGCGCGAGGAGCTCATTAGGTTTGGGGGTAATTTGCATAAGCGCAGAAGTAGAGAAAAGTGCAAGCTCACAAAGATGAAGGATTATCTCATAACGAGGCCACCTTGTTTCGGGATCGAATAATGGCATTACCCACCCCCCGGGCCAACCCCGCCCCTTCCTTTCAAAATATGGTGGCTCTAACGAATCAATATTATAAGTTGGTAATAAGTCCCATGGAATCCTTAAAAATTTTTTTTTAAATTGTTATAATTATCTTTTTAATGTTTTTAATTTGATTAATCTCTACACTCCGAAATAACGCTTCTATGATTGCCATTGAGTTTCCGAGGCGTCGGGCTCGGATCTCGTTAAATTCCAATATTTATTTATAGCTAATCCTTAATCTCGAACCCATAATGTCGCCGCAGTGTCCTGTCCGCGATTCATCATTTCCACACATGAAATTACAGTTTGTAGAGCCCCAAAAGAAAAGTTATGCGGCCCGGTTGGGTTCGCGGGACGGGGGAAGCTGAGATGGAGCTTAAAGCTTATGGGACAATTGGAAGCGGACTACATAAGGTGAGCTCAAGTCAGTCACGTCAGAAAAACGCGTTTCGGGAAAAAAAAACTATTGACGACCTGGGCCGGGTCAAAATGGACTCACGTGCGGTTTCTCTGAAAGGTTCTCTTAAGGTGCGGGGTTGGGGGCGGATGAGGGCCTTAACGTTTGAGTAAATTACACCCATACATGTGTGCGTGTTTGTTTTGGCACGTGCCTGATAAGTCAAGTTTGCAATTAATGATTACGTGCTGGGGGTCCGGGGAAGGGGAGGGTCAACGAGGCGTGGGGGCATCAGGGTGCAGCCCCCCTCCACACACACTCAGCAAAAAGAGCATACGGGGAGGTGTCACCTACAGGGCTGTTTGTGTAAGGTCGAGGTGTCGCTGGCAGTCGTGACGTACATCCGGTCTCCCGCCGCCGAAAAAACAAGGGGCCCGATCGACGACACGAGATTGAGACCCGCATCATTGGGGGGGGGGGAAGGGCCAGGTCACGTGACGTCCTCGCTCGGGGGTCCCCCGCCGGGGCAGTGAACGGTCAATATCGTCAATTGTCGGTGATTAAGCCAATCTTCGTGCCTCAGATCTCCTGGATGCCATTGGAGATGTCAGCTATTGACATTTGTCATACACGCTGGGCGCTCCATGATGCGTTTACGTCACGAGACCCTGGATGATGTCACTGGATTCTAAACCTAAACTTTTTTTTTTGTTCACGTAAACGTTGGCCTTCGTCGTCTCCTCTCTAATTGTCTAATTATACAAGACTACGCCGCAGACTTGCTCATAGATAGTGCAGAAAAAGTGCGCGGGGGGCAGACACAAACTACATCACGAAGAAATCAGAGCAACGCTCACTCACGATGTCTCATATTCCTAAAGTCTCACTCACCATATCTCATTTTCCTACAGTCTCACTCACCATATCTCATTTTCCTACAGTCTCACTCACCGTATCTCATATTCCTAAAGTCTCACTCACCATATCTCATTTTCCCACAGTCTCACTCACCGTATCTCATATTCCTAGTCTCACTCACCATATTTCATATTCCTACAGTCTCATTCACCGTTATCTCATATTCCTACAGTCTCACTCACCATATTTCATATTCCTAAAGTCTCACTCACCGTATCTCATATTCCTACAGTCTCACTCACCGTATCTCATATTCCTACAGTCTCACTCACCATATTTCATATTCCTACAGTCTCATTCACCGTATCTCATATTCCTACAGTCTCACTCACCATATCTCATATTCCTAAAGTCTCACTCACCATATCTCATTTTCCCACAGTCTCACACACCGTATCTCATATTCCTACAGTCTCACTCACCATATCTCATTTTCCTACAGTCTCACTCACCGTTATCTCATATTCCTACAGTCTCACTCACCATATTTCATATTCCTAAAGTCTCACTCACCGTATCTCATATTCCTACAGTCTCACTCACCGTATCTCATATTCCTACAGTCTCACTCACAATATCTCATATTCCTACAGTCTCACTGTATATTACTTTTGTCCTTGTCATCAGTCACATAAACTCACGCGTCAAACATGTATCCCATAATACATTGTAAGCCGCCATCCCTAATTCTCTGACTTCCTCAATGTCTACATGAGGGTCAAAGTGACCTCATAGCTCTATTTGTTTCCCTTTCGTATTGTCCCTGTGTCTAGTTGTCTTGAATTCCCTTTCAAAATCTCCATTTCAACCCATCTTTAACGTTGTATTTTCTTTAGAAGATTTTTTTCTCAATTGGAAATTGTGTAGGAAATTATTTTGATTATTTATTAACTATACCATTTAAACACGTACCAGTCTTTAGGTGCGTTATGAGGTGCGTAATTATTCGTGTAGTCAGGGGTTGACCCCCTCATACAAATATTGATTCGTTTATAAATTACAAATATTGTTATTATTATATAATTATAAATTGTCTTATATGCGGCATCACCGCTGGGTTGGGTTGCATTTATATCTTATATATACATTGCATATATTACATCAATATTATTATCGGTATAACTATTATAATCAAGATTGTATTATTAGTAGATGGTGTTTTCATAAATAGTTTAATTTTTTGCGTCGCTGTTCAATACGGGGCAAGCATATCGCTTGCCTACAACATCAACTAAAGATATTTAAGTGGTTTTGTTGTTTTTTTATTTAAACCTTTCAGAACATTCATTTTAACATAGAGTTTATCACAATGATCTATGTCTTACAAAAACCGCAAATAAATTGTCGCATGAAATTGAAAATTTATGCAATTAACGTACAGTAGAACTCGAGTTACCTTCTTAGAAAGGTCAAACACACACAATTATAAAGCAGTGTAAGCTCATGCCTAATTATCTTATTGTAGCATGTGTTTTGTGTTCATGATAGCGTGTGTACGTGTGGGTTTTTAAAGTGTTTTTGTTTGCAAAAATTATTGCTTCCGATTATTTTATTTTATGTATTTATTAAACGTAAAAGCTCGAGCAAAGAGTTCATTAAACGTTATCAAACAATTTGCCTAGGGGTATCTGGCTGTGCGTGTTTTGAAGAGGATGGCGAGAGCTGAGTAACAGCACATAATTTCAAATGGATGCATGAGAAGCTAAGATATTTCTGATGAGGAGAAGATAACTACTATACAAGGGAGGGAATGAGACGAGAACTCGTCAAGGAAAAAAAAAAAAGAACAACTCATCACGACATGGCAATGAATTCCTTTTGTTTAAATTCATTTTTATCCATTGCTCAAAATAATATAACCCCTCCTATCCTCCTCGGTTTTTTTTTCCTCCCTCTCTTCCAAACGACGAGCTCCCATCGAAAATCTCGTGTGGTCCCCATCGCTACTTGATTTGGCTCACGAGATGGGGAAGGGAAATTATAACTTTTTAAGACATCCAAATGACGTGAGCTTGAAATTAACTCCTCTTGGATTGCTTTGGGCCCCTTCCCTTCCCCTCCCGCTTTCTGCTTTACAGAAGGGAATCACTTTTTTGGGGGTAGCGCGGGCTGGCGAAAAGTTTAAATTAAAAAAATAAAAATAAAAATTCCTCGGAGGGTGAGGGCTGTAATTTAGTCTGTCATTACCCGGCGGTTTCTCCCTCCCGGTGATTACCCGAGCTGACCCGGACAAAAGCCGGCACTTTAGCCGAGTTAATAGAGTAATTGGTCAGATGAGAGAATTCGGGTCGTGGTTGTGTCCGTCCGGTCAGAGATCCGCACGATCTGCAAGTCTTTTCTTGGACGGGATGTTACTGAGCTGCACGAAGATCTTCCTTTTATTTTATTATTTTATTTTTAAAATATTGTGGTTCAATTGCTCGTTGATAATCTGTTTTGGGGCCTAGGGTGTGTTTGTGGGGGAGGGGTGGAGGTGGTGAAAAAATGGGGGGGGGGAGGGTTGGCAAAGGTTGTTCTTATGTTTTTTTTGTTTGTTTTTTTTTAAAGTTTATTTTTAGATGTGAAGGGACGGTTCGTCGGGGTAATTTGATGATTCTTATTGGTCATACGGTGGTTCTTGTGGGTCAGATGATAAGTGAGAAATATGCACTTGTTGGTCAGATGGTGGTTCTTGTGGGTCAGATGATAAGTGAGAAATATGCACTTGTTGGTCAGATGGTGGTTCTTGGTGGTCGGAAGAAGGTTTTATACGTTAAAGGGAGGTGGGCTGAGGGGGGGGGTCGATAATTACCAAACATGCTCAGCGATGACGTCTCTGATGACGTCGCTGATGACGTCTCAAGTCAAATGTCTTCACGGCAGTCCAGCTGAATGTTCAATCCTTAGCATTAAATAATACATTTGTACCTCAAGATACTAAATTAATCCGTTCCGGGTTGGCTTTCGTATCTTGGATCGTTCGTATCTCGAACAAAGATTTACATGTAAAATACCTAATCCGTTACAAGCCACACAGAAAAAAACCACTTAAAATTTTGGAAATTATCATAGTAAACTATATAGAAAAACAAAGTAGCATTCTTCAATCCTTAAAAGTACACATTATAGAAACAAATAAATAAATAATAATAAAACAAAGAAAATAGGATAAAAATAAATTAAAAATAATATGTATATGTCACGGATAACCAATTTGTCATTGCAACTTGTTGTGAGTTGCGCACGGTGGTGTGTTTGATGGTCGCTTTTGTGTTATTTAAAGTTAGTGGTTAGTGGAGCGAAAGCGTGCAAAAGCAATTGTGTTGTTGACGTCCTTAGAATATGTGTAAAAGTTTAGAGAGTTTTTGGGTAGACGTGTTTTTGTGGCAAGGAGGGACGCCATATAAGTTGTTGTGTTTTTTTTCTTTCTAGCAGTGTCGTTATTTCTTGTGTAACAGTTATTTTTATGAATCTTGGAGCAAGCGGTCCAGATATAATTATTAGGACGCTTTTGACAGTATACGAATAAGAACTTTTACCTTTTAATTGAGGCGATTAGTTCTTAATTTCTTTGAAGCCATAGCCATAAAAATAGGCTTTTCCAAAGACTTCACGAAAATATTCACAAATTTAGAACACCAAATAAATAAAGCATGCATGACACCAGTGGCGTAGCTAGGGGGGGCGGTGGGGGCGGTCCGCCCCGGGCGGCACACATTTTGAGGGCGGCATTTGTGGGCAGTTAAAAGTACAGCCATTTCTCACAACCGCCCTTTAATTTTTTGAAAAGGTAAAATAATGGTGAAACAAAAATATTTATAATTTCGAGTCTTTATTAACGAGTCGCACAACATTTGTTTGATTACATATTAGTTGTTATAACTAACGCAAACTCTTAAAAAATTTAAGTTCGCTCATAAAAGGTATTGATTTGTTTGGAAAGTCAATCGGTATACGTAATACATGTGCTATTAATATCGCCACGGCAGTTTTAGCGTGGAATTTCCACATGTGCAGAATGATTTACGAAAAGGAACCTATATGACATGGTTGTTCAAACTTGTAAACTTGTGTTTTACTTGCAAGTAGTAATTTGTGTTACTGTTTCAGTTTCATTATAGTATTTTAAGGAAAGGGAAATTTTTTAAATTTATTTAGTTTTTATTGCACTAAAGTACCATAAATTAAATACGGTTATTTATTAAAATGTTACGCCTATCCAATTAAGGTAATGTGCAAATAATTTGAATTATGACCAGAATATGAACATATTCAAATTTCTCCTTTAATTAACACCACAATAGGCATACATAATTAAAATTGACATCTGGAGAAGTAACTTGTAAAACGAGATCATATGCTGGAATTCTACTTGATTCTAAGCAAACTTTTTCTTTGTATGGTTTATGTTATAATCTCAATTTAGTTAGTTGTTGTTGTCGTTTTTTAAATTAATGCAAACCCATTTCATGGAACAAAGTGATATGCAAATAAAAAACGCTGCTATATTGCTTATATCAGCTAAAANTTTGTTGTTCATTTTTTGTAATAAATAGTCATGCCTTAGTCTTTTGTTTACAAAGATGGGGATATATAATATATACATTTGACAAACACTTCATATTTTTACATATTACATAAAAATCAAAAGAAATAAATTTCAATTAAAATTAGATAATATTACTAAGTAACATAAGAATAATTACATGAGATAAAAATAATAATACTATACGTTCTTTTTAATTATGTATAGTAGAATTAATAAGGCAGTGCTCTGCAAATCTATTTATTTATCTTGCATAATATATATAATATAGGCTAAGACTAAGGAATATATAATATAGCCTTTGTAGGCCTCGATCAGCTGATCGCATAAATAACTTTACATACATTACAGCGCTCTATAATTGACCCGTTAGAATATCTAGAGCACCAGAAATGAACTAGGGCCTTAGGATACTTAAGAGAAAAAACGTGATGACAAAATACGACGCTTATTGGCGTCGTTACCAGAATGAGAAAACTGGTATCCTAATGAAAGCTGGTGGAATGTTTTGAGTTCAGCAATATGGCGATAGGCTCCGCCCACTGGTTTCAGTCGAGGACGACTGTCTGATAGCAGACACCACCTCCTTGTAATCAAACCTCCTTGAATATAATCAATACTTTTAGTTTTGTCTCACCGGAAGTTAAAACGTAGCGATGTACTATCCTCCTGCCGCAGCCACCTTCCGTCTCCGTGGCGCCAATGTAGAGCGGCGTCCCGCTGTAACCGACGTTCCCAGGGAAGGACATCTTCAAACACTGCCCCTTTTGTCTGAGCCGCCTGACCCCGATGGACATGGTGATGTGGACCTCCTTCATGAAGTACACGCAGTACCGGACATCGTTGGTCATCTCCAGGTTGTAGAATATGGAGTCGGTGCCCAGGTGGACGGCCCGGTCATTGATGAACAGGTATTCTTCTTCGTTGGCTGCGGGGTAGAGAAGGTTTTACAAGGATGAGGGGACTGGCTTTGAGAATGTCCCCATTTATGTGTCCCAGCTGACACCGAATACTGGACAAACCTGGACAAACCTGGACAAGCCTGGACAAACTTTCATCGAATATCAGGCAATTACCAAGTTTCAACATAGGACGGCACAGCCACACGAGGAAAGGTAACCCAACCCAACGGTGATGCACCAACTTCTCTCATACATAGGACGGCACAGCCACACGAGGAAAGGTAACCCAACCCAACCGTGATGCACCATCTTCTCTCATACATAGGACGGCACAGCATCACGAGGAAAGGTAACCCAACCCAACGGTGATGCACCAACTTCTCTCATACATAGGACGGCACAGCCACACGAGGAAAGGTAACCCAACCCAACCATGATGCACCATCACCTCTGATACATAGGACGGCACAGCCACACGAGGAAAGGTAACCCAACCCAACGGTGATGCACCAACTTCTCTCATACATAGGACGGCACAGCCACACGAGAAAAGGTAACCCAACCCAACGGTGATGCACCATCTTCTCTCATACATAGGACGGCACAGCCACACGAGGAAAGGTAACCCAACCCAACGGTGATGCACCATCTTCTCTTATACATAGGACGGCACAGCCACACGAGGAAAGGTAACCCAACCCAACGGTGATGCACCAACTTCTCTCATACATAGGACGGCACAGCCACACGAGGAAAGGTAACCCAACCCAAAGGTGATGCACCAACTTCTCTCGAGACGAAATAATGCCGATGACATAAAAATAAAAGAACAATTTAAAAAAAAAAAATTAATAAACCGACTACCATAACCATAAAAAAAAAGCTACTCAGAATACATAAAATCCATTCCAATACCAAATGACCCACTCCCACAAGCTTCGCAAATACCTTTATCCCACCCCAAATACCCATATCCCGCTCCAAATAATATCACACCTCGAATTCTAACAATCCCCTTCATATTCCCAGTATCCCTCCACTGAATACCAAAAAACGGTCAAACCCACCACAAACAAGCCCCCCCCCCTTTCTTTCCACTCCACAGTGTTCGTGCTTGTAAAAAATCCACTTACACCGTAAATAACCGGTGATGGGACTTAGCCATACAGTAAATAACCGGTGATGGGACTTAGCCATACCGTAAATAACCGGTGATGGGACTTAGCCATACCGTAAATAACCGGTGATTGGACTGACCGTAAACTAACGGTGACTTGATGTACTCGGTCGTGGTTTTCAAGGAGCTGTAGATCCACTCAGCAAACACGAACGACCTGTTGTACCTGGCGTGGGGCAGCAAGTCTATGTAGAAGTACATGTGCTCAGCTCCGTAGCTGCAAGTCCCAAGAGATGGCGCCTCATGCGGCAACCCTGGGAGGTAGCCCTTGCAGTTCATCTGGCTCACTTTACCGATCTGGGGAGAGGGTAGCTTACCTTTAAATAGAGTACATTAGAATAGTGTACTACAGTTGTACTGTTTAATACAGTTGTACACAAGAAGCAGGAGCGGCGTTTGATGGTGGCAACTGGGGCGACTGCCCCAGGCCCCGCGCTTAGGTAGTTCCCGCGTTTCGGTCCTGAACATGTCTCGTCCTGGTTAATAGCCTATACATGTAGAACCAAAGAGTGGATGGTAGAACGTATGCTGGATTTTTCGATAAGAATAAACCGTTGTTTATAGAACAGAGAAAATAATGAACTTGTAATAATTTAATAAAAAGGTGACACGCGGTATTAAAATTACACAATAATCAAGATATTTCATATTTTAAAATACCATAGCATACTGGTGCTTAGCGATCTTTACTAGTACTCTGTCCCCGCGGGGTCATTGCTGGCACTAGGCCCCGCGCTTACCTAATGCCGCCACTGACAAGAAGTACAGTAGTACAGAGTGGATACAGTTGTACTGAAGTACAGTAGTACAGAGTGGATACAGTTGTACTGAAGTACAGTAGTACAGAGTGGATACAGTTGTACGGAAGTACAGTATCATTATCACTCATGTAACACCAATTTATCAAGTGGCGTAGCGTAATATATTATATGTAATGTAAAAAAAAAATATTTCCAGAAACTTCTTTGGACCCCTCCCCCTTCATGTGGGGGTCAGGGGGGTTGTCAAATTTGGTCACCCCTCCCCTAGCTACGCCAATGAATTTATCAGAATGTAAACATCATTAAAACGTTTTTTTTCCACCAGTGGTGATGCCATTTTAGATAAACATTCCCTGTTTGACTGCGGAGACGAGGTGCACAGGTCTTAAACTATTTTCCCAGACTTGTACATTTTCTGTACACAAATCAAGTGTAAAATAATTTCCTTTTTCCTGAAATAGAAGACATGTAGGTAGGGTAAGGTCGGTCAACAACAGTGACGTCACAGTGACGTAAGGCTAGGGTAAGGTTGGTCAACAAAAGTGACGTCACTGTGACGTAAGGCTAATGTTAGTCCAATCCTAACAAACACCAAGTCCTATTTCAACCAAACACCATTGAACTAATTTTACAACTACGTCAAATCTTCAAACATCACACCTCAATGATTTTACTGCCACTGCTTCACACTACATTAAAAAAAAAACAACAGCATTTTTTATTTTAAGCAAGTGTTAAAAAAAACATTTTTCTTGGAATAAGGAATTTCCGACTTAAATTTGTACATCGGCAACCATGCTCTCCTGGCGTGTGAAACCGACGTAATAAACTATTTTTAGCTTTTAGCAAACGTGTGTTTTAATTTTAAATCAACAAAAGAGTAATGGGGAAAACCTTACTTAATGGGCAATAAAAAAAGCATCTACGTATTATAATTCTAAATAACCCAACAATGATAAAGGATTCTTTGTATGGAGACACAGAGTATCAATAAATGAAAGTTGTACTCACCTCGTATAGGTCAAATTCAATTCAATCTTTTACAGTCTGGAATCTTTTCAGTCTATTTGTACCAGCTCAGTTAAAGATAGATTCTGTATATTTTGAGCAGCCCCGTATGTGTTGTATTCACCTATGTCTTACCAGCAATGTCTTGGTGTATGTGTTGTATTCACCTATGTCTTACCAGCAATGACTTGGTCCTAATAAACATTTCTGTTTGGGCACAATTCAATCAAGACTTACCAGGTCTGTCTGGGTGCTATTGATAAAATGGTAGACGGAGAAGGACCACGTGTGGTCTAGCGATCTGCCGTTGATGTCAACGATGCCCAGGAAAGTGATCTGGTTTCGAGAGTTATCTGCTGTTACAGCGTTTATCTTCTTGCACGATGTCGTCATCACTACGGGATTGAAGGACCACAGGCCGGGCCCCGCGATGACATCACCTGTCAACGGATGGCATGAGACTGTCAACATTGACATGGAGTGACAGCTATCAGCTGGTTGATGGTATTATTGTAGTGACAACTTTAATGAATTTTAGAAAGATTTTAAAATGCCATTAGCATACATGTCAGTTCTGACACACCAGGCAGGATACAGGCCATGACACATGTCAACCAGTGACACATGAACACAAATGACACATGTACCCCAATGACAAATGTACACCGACGAAACACGCACATCAATGACATATGTACTCCAATGAAAAAATTACATCTTTGACAAATGTCCCATCAACTGTTTTAACGGGGGACTGAATCAATTATCAAAAATTCCCTAAATATACCATTGTTTATCCTCACTTTTTAGACACTGCTTATATTTAGGGCTGTTATCGATTAATTTAAATTTAATCTTTAACTTTAGAAAAATTACCGAATAATTAATAGATAATTTTTATTAAATCTAATAAATAAGATGTATGACGTCATTAAACTGAAAATTTCAAGGGAAGTAACAAAAACCGGGTATTGACATTTTTAAATTTATTTTATTATCTTATCTTAGATATACAAACGCTACTTCTATACAGAAGATTATTGCGTCCACAGACCATGAGAGATGATCTGTTGGCAAGTTATGCAGCGGTCACATGCCATGGTTATAGGGGGTTCCAAGCATTACCCCAGCCTCCTAACTATTGTCTAGTTAGGTACACATTCAGAGCTGGGTGACTCGGGGACTCCTCAGGCCCCGGGAACAAATCCTTCGCGTGGATTCGAACTCGTGATCATCAGTACGCCAGTCGAGCGTGCTACCAATATGATGTCAGTGAGTTGAGATTTTGTTATTGTTAATTAATTAAAAAGAATGCTTAATTTTTTGAATATCATTTACCTTTTAAAAATAGCTTAATTTAAAGTTTACACTATTAAAAAAATTTGATGGAGAAGTTTGTAAGTAAAAAGCAAACTATTATTAATAATTACATATTTTTTTATAAAAAAATGCATAAATTAAAACATTTTCTCCTAATTTAATCTCTATTTTATCGATTAAAATAATTTTAATCGATAAAACTTTTTACCGATTAATCGAGAAATTGATCGTTTATTTCCAAAGCCCTAATTATATTATATTATATCTATCACTTTACTACCATGCTCGATCCATTTGCTCTAGATTCCATTTTGCGTTAATGTTCTTACATTTTGTTGAACCCATTATTTACTGTAAGTTACCGTCAAGCAATATTCTAATTATAATAAACAGTTGACCCTCCATGACTTGACTTCTTTCCGAAATGAGTGGAAAAAACGTAACAAATCTACGGATATTTTCGTGAATCGATTCTATCGAACTTACACGGATGAAGCAGGATGGTCAAGACGGCTGTTAAGGCAAAGAACTCTTTCATTTTACTCTGATTTTACCCAGGAGACCAGCTTGAATTAAACTTGAATGGATTTTTGTGTAATTTTTACAACAAAATAATAATTCACAGTTGTCATCATGTCATCACATATCAAATATGACCCCATCTTTCAAATTCTTGAGTTTCACTCAGCGACTGTTGAGTTCAAAGATTTCATTATTTAATACAACGTCACAGGAAGGACGCATCACCGCATAGTCTCTCTTATATTATTGTTATTATTTGTCGTCCACTCTTGCAAATTGACTGAGTTGTTCATTTTGTAGACTTTGCTGGTGGCGAGCAAGTGTTCACAGCACCGGTGCTCCATGGTGCAGTGTTCAGTGCGGATAAATTTCCAAAATCTAGCAGAATTGAGAGAAAAAGAGAAACAAAGGGCATGCGTACGGCGTACCGTATATTAGGCATTCTTATATATAGATATTTGTTATACATTTTGAAAATTTAACGAAGATAACTCGAGATGAATTATATTACTACATTTCTCATCAACAGCAATCTTTCTTCAAAAATAAACGTATCATCAATTTGTTTTCCCGAAAATTTAAAACTTCCCTAGTATGCACAAAAAAGCACCACGATAAACGTAACTTAATTTGTTTGGCCTTCCAAGTATGTTTTCATTCTATGTTACACGACTTACATTGAGAGTAACTTCTGTTGATAACAACAAACAAACCGTCTCATTAAACAACAACAACAACAACAACAAAAACCCCTTAAAATTAAAAGCTAAATATGCAGGTGGTAAAAAAGCAACACATTTTAGTATGTCATATTATTATTTTAAAAATATTGTGTGTGTGTGGATATCGTAATAATTACTTTACTATTAATAATATTAATAATTAATTTTTACAATTTAGCGATTATTAATTTATGAAAACGGGCAAACATATTCTACACTTGAGCACAATTTTCTACAAGTGAGTTTATTTGAACTGAAATGTCTGTTGCCGACGTATTCAGTCCTACTCTCCATGTTCAATCATTTCTCCGTAAGTCTGTTTGGTTTAAGATGAAGCCTCTATACTATGGTCCCAAACTTGGGTTGCCTGTACTGATGCTGATTGAATACTAAACTCAGTACTATAGTCAACCTACTTTATTATTAATACAAACACGATTTCTAAATCTGATAATAATAATAGTTCTTTGTTTTTGTTGTTTACGTCTACCATTGTCTCTACGTTTACCCCTATCTACTCTTGTCTCTACGTCTACCGTTGTCTCTACGTTTACACTCGTCTCTACGTTTACCCCTGTCTCTAAGTCTACTCTTGTCTTTACATTTTTCTAAGTACAAGACATGACTTAAAATTAATGACATTGAAAAACACCCAAACAATCTAAAAATAGATCAAATGTGTAAACAATAGTTTATTTTAATAACAAGCTCTATATAATTCTTTTTTTTTTATAAAAAAAAACAATCTTTACATTGAGTTCACTATCTTAAAGAAAATAAACTAAATAATGTTAACAAATCAAATGACGACTTTTGTCCTCAGAGCCGAGCAAGAACATACGACGCAGTGTCTGACGGGTGGTCCTCTATCATGTGAAGTGTGACAGAGCTAATGTACTAACACAAGAGCCGCTACCTGGTGACAAAGATGGCGGTATCTTACTGGCTTCAAACATCTCTGGTCATGTCTCAAGCAGGTAGGTCAATGGCACACGAAAACCCCCTGCCCCCTCCATAGTTTGGACACATTATGTCATTAATTTAGCAGTTTAAGATGCAACACATCGGTGGTCGAGTTGCAGCGCGCTCGACTAGCGTTCCGACGGTGACGAGTTCAAATCCACACGAAGGCGAGGATTGGTTCACCCAGCTCTGAATGGGTACCTAACTAACAATAGTTAGGCGGCTGGGGTAATGCGTGGGACCCTTATAGCCGTGGCCTGTGACCGCTGCATCACTTGCCAACAGATCATCTGTCATGGTCTGTGGACGCAATTATCTTCCGCATAGAAGGAGCGTCTGTATATCTAAGACATCATAGAGGCAATCATTCTTAACATCCAACGATGGCATCAGCAGTTATTCTCTAGATACACGTTGTCGTATGTATAGCACACCGTTCAATAGACAAGGGGAGAGACTTCAAAGACTAAGGCGATTGCCATAACAAACGTAACATTACTGAAGGTTCTTCACAGTTTGTGTTTCGTTAGGAATTTGAAGTTATTGACTACGGCTGTGGCTCAAAATACTTTGATGAGAATATTGAAAGTGACTGAGGAGGGTATCGTCATCGACTCTGACCAGTATTACACTGATTGTCATCGACTCTGACCAGTATTACACTGATTGTCATCGACTCTGACCAGTATTGCACTGATTGTCATCGACTCTGACCAGTATTACACTGATTGTCATCGACTCTGACCAGTATTACACTGATTGTCATCGACTCTGACCATCTGACCAGTATTACACTGATTGTCATCGACTCTGACCAGTATTACACTGATTGTCATCGACTCTGACCAGTATTACACTGAAGGTTTAGATATTTTACTCTTTAATTGTAAATGCTACTTAATATATTTGTTGTGTTTAATAATTGTCGTTAGTACTATAAACCTGTATTTATTTTTTTTTTAATAAAAAAATTGCTTAAATAATGATTGTATTTTAGTCCATTTCTTGTGGTTGTTATTTTTATATAATCCAAACATAACGTTAACACCAGTGTTAGTTGTTTCCACTGAAACAGGAATTAGCCAAAACGTATTCTTTTGTATTAATTGATTAATTAAGCTTTATTATTTTTTTTCATTATTTGTTTCTGTATCTTGAATTTTATTTCAAAGTTTTATCTCAGTTTTACTCTATGGATATATTAATGGTAGAAAGGAAAATTTTACACGAGGGACCAGAATGAGACGAACACAGCAGAGAATATTTCAGACATGACGTCATCATTTAATGGCGTCAAATCCCACAGTCAAAGTCTCGTTGGCGGCATGACGGGAACACAAGGAAAGTTCCGACAACTCTGCTGGTGCCAAGATGTATCACGTGATATCGTCCCCTTACGTGGAGACAGCTGATTCGCTTTCCATAGAAGAAAAAGTTATCCTTTCGAGAGAATAATCCCAGGCCTTGTGATTTCATCCCACAAGATCCACATTTTTAGTGGGAGGGTTCAAGGGGAAAAAATTATTAAAACGTTAAAAATGAAATATATTAACAATTAAAAAAAAATACATGAATAATTCTGAATATAAAATAAAATGTGACATTAGATACAATACACACACAAAATATTAGAAAAAAAAGAATTGTCTACATTTTTAGCGCATTTTCGAGAAGTCGAAATGCGCTATTGTATCCGTTTTGTCCGTCTGTCCGTCCGTCCGTCTGTCATCACCCTAGATCTCAGCATCCATAAGTCCTAGACCCATGATTTATATATGTTTTTTGTATGTCCTGACCTGCCATTTGTGCATCAACACTCAGTTACTCGATCCGACCTCTTGTAGTGGCAGTAGAGCTCCTGGAAGTATGAAAGTCCTAGACCCATGATGTATATCACAAGAATTCCTACCACCGCCAACACACAAGAATTCCTACCACCACCAACACACAAGAGTTCCTACCACCGCCAACACACAAGAGTTCCTACCACCACCAACACACAAGAGTTCCTAAAAATTCATAAAAATATGTCTAAAATCAAAACACAATTACTGACAACTACATAATGCTGATATCTAACATAAGTACTGATACATAATACGAAAATGCGCTAACACGTCCTGAGTCCAAAAAGGGACCAGGCTTAACATGATTTTTTTCTATCACTGCCAGGATTTGCTGCTGCATTCTTTCTATCACTGAACGTTGCCGTGCTGGAGTCCCCGTGTAGAGAGCCCAACGGCGCGATACACGACAAGAGCAAGATTCGTGTCACCACCGTGATGGAGTTCTACCACGACCCTGACGGCAAGCGCTGGACATTCCAGAACTTGTGTATCCACCCGAATGGGGATGAGGTTGTGGTGAGTGGATGGTGTTAACGGGGGGGGGGGGGGGGGGGAA
>MUZC01001494.1:48889-60913 GCA_002072015.1 Radix auricularia
GGTGGGGGGTTTTCAAAGCTTTGTGACGTAATACAGTCAGAACTCTCCAGAGTCTCACTCGTTAATGGAAACAATTTTTGACCATACAAATCATTGTAAAATACGATAGTCGATTCCATGCTGGAGAACATACTCTTTGTTCACACATATTTATTGACATTTATTGAAATAAAATTACTTATGCATTGTTAAAAAGTGGAACAACTAGAATAAAATCTAGGTTTGAAACGAAAAACGTATACAAAATATGAATTTATGACAAATAATTTTAGTTATATGTTTTTAACTAGAAAACTGATAAAGACATTCATTCTTGTGGAGGCTTTAAAATTTGAAGAACATGTCTTGTAACCGTTTCGGAGACATAACACTCCATTTGAAGCATCCATCTCCTTAATTGTTCTTGAGAATAGTGCAGATCGTTGATTTTGACCGATCGTAGTTGCGCGCTAGATTTGCAAACGTGTCTACACTTTTCAATGTTTTTTTGTGTTTCATTTCAACAGTTATTTTTTTCCCCTCTTATGATTGTCTCTTTGTGTTTTTTTTCGAAGATAATTTAGCACAGGTTTTTAAAATTTGCACATTAAACAAAATTACAAATAGATCTACTGTCTCACTGTCTGAATACAAAAATTTGTAAAAAATGATTGATCAGCATGGTCTAATGAGGTAATCTAATGTAATAGTCATGTACTGGGAGGCTTGAGGGAGTTATGTATAGTTTTAAGTTGTACGATCATCAAGTAATCAATGAAAAACTAATTTAACCGATAATCAAACGAGTAAGTAAGGCATAAATGGGTTTTTTGGGGCTATAACTCGAGTAGAGAAGAGATCGCAATAAAAGGTGTTGAGTTGTGTGGGAAATTCATTACAGAATTAGACAGAAAGAGTTAAGAGATTGGCTAGTCAAAATTCAAAACAGAAGTGGACATTATATGTGCTCATTCATTTTAATATTCTATTGATTTTATCATGGATCCGTGTATAGTTGCGGATATCATGGATTATGTTGAAAATAAAAAGTTCACGACCACGCACAATTGCCATTCACAGCACTATTTACGTGTTCCATGCACAGTCAAGTCCTCATGCTAATACAATGTATAGAGTCTACACAACAAGTGTCTTACAAAATTGTAATCATTGTGATTTTTTTGTGTTCACCCAGGTATTGTATAGTGACTGCGTTATGTTACACAAAGTTAAATTTGCTGTTGACAGCAACAACTAAAATAAATTAACTTACATGTGTAATCAATCTATGCAGTCTATTGAAGGTAAACTTGCTCTCTTTTGACACGCCTATATTAAGCTCTCACATTCTGTGTGTTATTGTCGATTCTTGCAACGTCATTGCAACGCCTTTTGCGTTTATTCCAATCCACTAAAATGGACACCACAAATATTCTCATTTCTCAAAAAATTAAATTAAAATATTAATAGCAACAAAAATAACAATTAAAAATCAAATTATATAGAAATAAAAATAATAATTAACGTATTCATTTTTATATCCTGTTTTTTTTTTTTATTAAATAAAGAAAAAGAAAAAAAAAAGAAATTTCTAGCCATTGCCAAGTAAATCTATTTTCTCGGAACAGATTTACCTTGTAAGTCACGTGACACATACTAAGAATTCTGATCAGTAGTAAATAAAAAACTGACTACAGCTTACGTCAGCTTAATAGATTTACTAATAATAACCTAGAAAATCGAGGACTTAATTTTTTTTAAAGTAAAATCCTTGGAGGATTGTCCAAGTCAGGAAATAAAGATTAGCCCAGTCCTAGAACGTTTCTGGTCATGATCTAAAAATAACTACGACTTTTCAAAATCGTCAGGGGAGGAGGAGGAGGTGGTGGTTTGATAATTGCTTGTTTACATTCCGAAGGTCAAGCTAAAAATAGTCAGTCATTCGTTGTCAGTGGGGATTGTCTCCCCCAAACATGCCGAGATTCGCAAAAAAACTTGCGGTGCGATATTATGAAATAGTCCGAAAGGGGCCGTCCATCAGTGACGTCATGCAATATAGGCTGATTTTTACCCCCCCCCCCCAAACCCAGTCTCACTTTGCCTCAAAACAGCTTAGACCCTCCTCCAAAATGACGTCACAAAGCTTTAAGCCCCACACCCCTGATGGCCATATTTACTGATTGAAAATTAGCGTGTTGCAAATTATTGTTTTATCATTTAAATATATTTAGTGTCAGACTGCTCTCTGATATCGTAACACGCGTGAAGCCATGTACAACGTCGTTAAATGAATTGTAACCAGGCAAATATTTAGGCGGAACTTTCATTTAAAGTTGTGTGTTTTGATGTGACGTCATATCTCTTTAGCACCCCGTTCCCCCCTCCGTCACACATCGTCACAAATGGTCAGCCCCCCCTCACCTTCTTGGTGCGTGACGTTATTTATTTATGGACGGCTCCTTACATCAGGTGTAAGTACTGGCTTGGTGTTTGGTTAGTATGTAACTTACATACCAAACCCGAAGCTCAAAATATTCAGCCATTCTTTTTTGAGCGTGCAGTTGTACTCGAATATGTCGAGATTTAACCTTTAACCTTTAAGTTCATGCATTCCTTCATTTGATAGCACATATTTACAAGAACTTTACCTACAGCTGAATAAGACTTAAGATAATGAAGTGCGTTCATGCGTGGGATCTTCATTGGGTTTGGGGTGAAACCCTGACATTATTGCGAGGAAAAAAAAACGCGCAAGAACCAAAACAAGTCATCCTACGTTTGCGGCCCCTTTCGGAGAAAATGGATTTCGCAAGAAAATTAATTTTAAAATCTGAAAAAGTGGGATGGTTGGGGGGGGGGGCGGACTTATTTAAGTGGAAAAATTAAAATAGCCATGACATTATCTATAACATCAAGGCAAGGTTCGCCAACACAGTAAAGGGAAATCTTTACGGGAATTCCCAATCTGCCTGCGTGGGTAAATCCGAAACTATATTTAAATATTTTTTTTCTAAATGATATAATGGGTTATTCCCCCTTAAAATATTATCAATAATCTGTAAACTGAACGTTGGCGATCTGTTGAATATGAAAACTCCACACAGTAACACAGAGATTTAAATATAATAAGAACTATAGCAATGACGAAACAATATTTACACACAAGTAGTAGATCTAATATTTTTTTTACTCCAATTTAAATTGTTAAGATGAGTTAAATTTGTGAGTCACAGGGAAACATATTCTTAAAATAAGTTGATAATTAATTTCAAATTCAGGATTATCAACAGCTAACATCCTTTTTCTATACACTGCGTACGTCATCCATTTGTACACCGTGCTCGGGTTTTACTTTCAAACGTGCATCTAATCTATTCTAACAACCCCTGAGAACACTGGCCTGGCCTTGCTTTACACTTTAGGCATCTTTCGTCTATTTCACAGCAACTGATTTCAGTGAGGCGAACAGAATTTAACAAGGATCTCATTCAGAGTATGTGACTTAATATGTGATGTCTGTAACATTGTATGGTCTCATTCAGAGTATGTTAGTTAATATGTGCTGTCTGTAACATCGTATGGTCTCATTCAGAGTATGTGACTTAATATGTGCTGCCTGTAACATTGTATGGTCTCATTCAGAGTATGTGACTTAATATGTGATGTCTGTAACATTGTATGATCTCAGAGTATGTGACTTAATATGTGATGTCTGTAACATTGTATGGTCTCATTCAGAGTATGTGACTTAATATGTGCTGCCTGTAACATTGTATGGTCTCAGAGTATGTGACTTAATATGTGATGTCTGTAACATTGTATGGTCTCAGAGTATGTGACTTAATATGTGATGTCTGTAACATTGTATGGTCTCATTCAGAGTATGTGACTTAATATGTGATGTCTGTAACATTGTATGGTCTCATTCAGAGTATGTGACTTAATATGTGATGCCTGTAACATTGTATGGTCTCATTCAGAGTATGTTAGTTAATATGTGCTGTCTGTAACATTGTATGGTCTTAGAGTATGTGACTTAATATGTGATGCCTGTAACATTGTATGGTCTCATTCAGAGTATGTTAGTTAATATGTGCTGCCTGTAACATTGTATGGTCTCAGAGTATGTGACTTAATATGTGATGTCTGTAACATTGTAAGGTATCATTCAGAGTATGTGACTAAATGTGTGCTGCCTGTAACATTGTATGGTCTCATTTAGAGTATGTGACTTAATATGTGATGCCTGTAACATTGAATGGTCTCATTCAGAGTATGTGACTTAATGGGTCTAAGTTGTTGCGACGACTAGTGAATAAGTGGGGCAGGGGCAGTGAAACATCAGCCCCAATTGCCATTTATGGACAATCCCTTTAAAGTTATTATAAAAATAGTATAAAGTGTAAGAAAATATTTTTATAGTTAGATACTTTGGTGAGTCTTGTTGTGTTATGAAAAAAAAGGTTAATTCTAAAACCAGTTTCTTTTCTTACGTAGTTGCTGAGCAGAACAAAAACATTGAGTTCCACTTCAACCACAACTTCGTCAGATGGACGGGGCAATCCGCTGAATTCAGAGTAACAAAGGAGTAAGCTATTGTTACATTAATTTAGAGTAAGCTATTGTTACATTACATAGTTTGCATAACACATAATTAATATCATGATATATACATGAACATAGCATCACTACAATAATAGTGCCAACCGACCTTCCTACTATAATAGTGCCGACCGACCTACGTACTATAATAGTGCCAACCGACATTCCTACTATAATAGTGCCAACCGACCTACGTACTATAATAGTGCCAACCGACCTACGTACTGTAATAGTGCTAACCGACCTATGTACTATAATAGTGCCAACCGACCTACGTACTATAATAGTGCCAAACGACCTACGTACTATAATAGTGCCAACCGACCTACGTACTATAATAGTGCCAACCGACCTACGTACTATAATAGTGCCAACCGACCTACGTACTATAATAGCAGTGTCCATTTACCTGCACACTTGATTGGCAATAGCAACAGAGAAGAATTAAATAACAATAAAAATAATAGTAATGATAATAATAATAAAATCACCCGTCCACACACAGTTTTACTCGCATGTCTGCTCAACTGTCAACTCACCTGCCCACTCAAATTCTCATATATCTGTCCATTCCCCTCACACCTGTTCTCTCACCTGTCCACTCACATTTTCATTCACATTTTCCCTCACCTATCCTCTCACCTTTCATTCACCTTTTCACTCACCTGTCCTCTCACCTCTCCAATCACCTTTCCTCTCACCTGTCCACTCACATTTTCACTCACATTTTCACTCACTATTACACTCACCTGTCCTCTCACCTGTCCACTCACCTGCCCTCTCACCTTTCCACTCACCTGTCCTCTCACATGTCCTCTCACCTGTTCACTGACCTGTCCTCACCTGTCCACTCACCTGCCCTCTCACCTTTCCACTCACCTGTCCTCTCACATGTCCTCTCACCTGCTCACTGACCTGTCCTCTCACCTGTCCTCTCACCGGTCCTATCACCTGTCCTATCACCTGTCCTCTCACCTGTCCTCTCACCTGTCCTCTCACCTGTCATCTCACCTGTCCTCTCACCTGTCCTCTCACCTGTCATCTCACCTGTCCTCTCACCTGTCCTCTCACATGTCATCTCACCTGTCCTCTCACCTGTCCTCTCACCTGTCCTCTCACCTGTCATCTCACCTGTCATCTCACCTGTCATCTCACCTGTCCTCTCACCTGTCCTCTCACCTGTCATCTCACCTGTCCTCTCACCTGTCCTATTACCTGTCCTCTCACCTGTCATCTCACCTGTCCTCTCACCTGTCCTCTCACCTGTCCACTCACCTGTCCACTCACCTGCTCACTGACCTGTCCTCTCACCTGTCCTCTCACATGTCCTCTCACCTGTCCTCTCACCTGCCGACAGTGGCCATACCGAGATGGTGAGCTATGACGGAGACCTGATCGTTGGGGCGGACGGCGCACACTCGAAGGTCCGACAACAGATGCTGGACAGCAAAGAGATCCGTTACTTCAGACAGAACTACCACCAGCACGAATACATGGAGTTATTGGTACCGGCTGCCACTGACGGAAAGGTTTGTTTTGTAGCTACAATCTTCTTTAAGTCTTCTTCAGAAAGTCCATCTTTTCTAAAAAAAATTTATTCCGGAAAAAAGGTAAACAAACAATGACCAAATAAAAAAATTAGGTTATTCTCGGCATTCTGTTACAAACGAAAACTAACGCAAATAGAATATTAATTCATAAAGATTATGACAATACACAAACTAGCCCCCCCCCCACCCCACCATTTTGCTATATATCAATTATGTTTAACTATATTAAATAAAATTATATTTAAAAATATTATATAATGGGTTTCTTGATACAATCTAATCATGCCACCACAATCCACCACTAGCCCAGGTGGAGGGTGGGCCTATCAGAGGGGACCGCCGGGCCACCCCTAAAAAAAAGCCACCTAAATCGCAAGTACAATCTAGCTACACTACTGAGGTATCTGGATGCACCCATGGCTGTATCAATGTCGCGGTCCATCGAGGATCCGGAAAAAAAGAGTGCGAACTCGAAGTCACTTCACGCAATGTTTGACTTACTTGACCAAAGCCAGAAGTACTTACAACTAACACTTGTATTTCGGGTTATGGCCAATTCGCGAAGTGGCTGGGTATCCTTGGCCCAAGCCCGATGTGGTGTTGGAAGACTGTCCAGTTAGCGGCACAACTGCTGTTTCGGGTGTGATCGCGTGTACGTGGTAGGAAAAAAGCTGCTAAGCTGTGACGATACTATTGCGTTAGTTTTTCTTTTCGGAGAAGGTCCAGCCATTGTGAGTAGCTCTTATTGTTCTGACACAGTTGGTTTCATTGTGATTACTGCATGACTCGTATTTAAATTTCATACTTCTTAATCAAAGTTTCGAGTTGAAGAGATAAGTCATGGGGCACGTCTAGCATGTGTCGTGAGGTGTAATAACACAATACCATGTATACTGAGGTTACTATCCTATCATTAATAGTTAGTTACGACAGCTTGGTCTGTACATGTAAGTGCTAAATTAGCAAAGAAATAAATCCATGTCAATTCGACCACATCACGTTTTGACCCCAGGACGTTTCGACCTTTCTTAACACCTTAAAATTGTTTTATTTATTATATTTTTTATTTAAAAAAAATAATTGTTTTTGGTTCAAAAGAAAAGTTATATAATATTATTATCTATTAAAAATTAAGTGATAACAGAAATAAATAGATTACTAAACTTATTAAGTTTCACTTTTGACACTGATTCTTATCATTAGTAATTAACAATCAAAGTTAAGCATTAAAGCTTACTACTCAACCTTCAATCTGCTCATGACTCATGACTGCTTTCTTCGGGCTTTGGCCAATCGACTCTGGCCAATCGACTCTGGCCAATCGACTCTGGCCATTTCGCGAGCTGTCCAGCCAAAACCCGAATTTGGGGATTTGGCCGGCTACTTTACTACATTACAATAACATTGTCCACTTCGCGAACCGGCCGACTTCGGTGCTTTAGCCGTAACATATCCACTGCTATTGTTACAACTAGCCACACACCGTAAACTCTGAGATCACGTGACACTGTTACAGCACAAGTTGGATGCCAGCAAACTGCACGTGTGGCCACGTAAAGAGTTCATGCTCATCCTACTGCCAAACCTGGACGGCACGTTCTCCGGGACCCTGTTCATGCCAGCTGACAAGTTCAAGGACATTCTGGGATGTAAAACGAGGCTGCTGAATTTTTTCCACACACATTTCAAAGACCTGGTACTTTTAGTAGGCAGGTAGGGTAGTACCTATAAGATATTCGTGAGTTAGAGTGATAGGCAGTGACAGGGATATATATATATATATATATATATACACACACACACACTGAGAGAGAGAGATAGAGAGTTGGTGAACACGAACAGTAAGGGGAAGTTGTGACTTCTAATTGTAAATAATGATCTAGTGAACTGATTTGCACTGGAAACATTTGTTAAAATTATAAGATTTTGAAAGAAAATCATATAAGAAAGTTTTTAATTTTTTTTTTATTTTCCTGTATAAAACATTTTTTAAAATTAAAGTTCATTCAAGCTGTTGTTAACTGTATGTTGTTAACTGTGTGTTGTTAACTGTGTGTTGTTTACTGTATGTTGTTTACTGTATGTTGTTTACTGTATGTTGTTTACTGTGTGTTGTTAACTGTATATTGTTTACTGTGTGTTGTTTACTGTATGTTGTTAACTGTATGTTGTTTACTGTGTGTTGTTAACTGTATAGTGTTTACTGTATGTTGTTTACTGTGTGTTGTTTACTGTATGTTGTTTACTGTTTGTTGTTTACTGTATGTTGTTTACTGTGTGTTGCAGTAAGTACCTGGTCCAACACTTCATTGAGAATGTCAAGAGAAGAACTGGATACTTGGTCTCGAGCAAGGTATCGATACTGTAACAAAACTCACAACACAACTCCCAACAAAACTCACAATACAACTGCCAACAAAACTCACAACACAACTCCCAACAAAACTCACAACACAACTCCCAACAAAACTCACAACACATCTCCCAACAAAACTCACTATACAACTCCCAACAAAACTCACAATACAACTCCCAACAAAACTCACAATACAACTCCCAACAAAACTCTATACAACTCCCAACAAAACTCACAATACAACTCCCAACAAAACTCACAATACAACTCCCAACAAAACTCACAACACAACAACTCCCAACAAAACTCACAATACAACTCACAACACAACTCCCAACAAAACTCACAACACATCATCTAAAGTGTGTTTCTATTCAATCAAAGCTCCAGCATGGAATCTCTCGTCTGTCAGTTGAGATCACATCACATTCAATCTATCGTCTGTCAGTTGAGATCACATCACATTCATTCTATCGTCTGTCAGTTGAGATCACATCACATTCAATCTATCGTCTGTCAGTTGAGACCACATCACATTCAATCTATCGTGTCTGTCAGTTAAGATCACATCACATTCAATCTCTCATCTGTCAGTTGAGATCACATCACATTCAATCTCTCGTGTCTGTCAGTTGAGATCACATCACATTCAAACTCTCGTGTCTGTCAGTTGAGATCACATCACATTCATTCTATCGTCTGTCAGTTAAGGCCCTATTACAGCAAGGACAGAATGGTGCTCATTGGTGACGCAGCCCATCCCGTGGTGCCATTCTATGGTCAAGGAATGAATGCGGTAAGTGATGTTATATTCGGTTAGTGAGGTTATATTCGGTAAGTGAGGTTAAGTTCGGTAATTGAGCTTATACTAGGTAAGTGAGGTTATATTCGGTAAGTGAGGTTATATCCGGTTAGTGAGATTATATTCGATAAGCGAGGATTAGTTCGACAAGTGAGGTTATATTCGGCTGCAACAGTCACAAATTGAATGACTTTTGTTGAGGCATATTTGATAGTTATGTTGTAGGTCAACCGATGAGGGTAAAAATAAATTAATTTAGAGAATTTGTGTAATGTGACCTCACAAAGAAGCTGACTGAAATTAAAATTCAATTTGCTGAATTCAAAATGATTTTTAATATGTATATATATTAAAACATTCTATAATCTCATATTTAAACAGATCGATTTGAAAATTTTACATTTTAAAGATCTTTTGATTACTTACAAGTTAGTGAAAACATTATAACTATAATCAAAAAAAAAAAAAAAAAAAAAAAAAAAAAATTGGCTTTTTTTTATAATGAAAAATTCCTGATAAAATTGTTTGTATCGCAACAGGGATTTGAAAGTTGTAGTTTACTTCACAAGCATTTGGAGAGAATAAACTATCAAAAAGGTAAAAAAAAAAAAAGTTCCACGTTATGTGTATCAGTTAAACCAGCTGATCATCAGGGCACGGTTCTTAATGCCTCTATCTACCATGTGAATCCCAAGTAGGGATTTCCCACCAGTGTGCCATGCAGTGATTTATAGGAGGAAGTCCCTGTTAGTTGGCGATTTCCCTATTTAGCCTACAGGTGGCTCCTGTTGGATGGCCATTTTCCTATTTGGCCTACATGTGGCTCCTGTTGGATTGCCATTTTCCTATTTTACCTACATGTGGCTCCTGTTGGATGGCCATTTCCTAAATAGGCCTACAGGTGGCTCCTGTTGGATGGCCATTTTCCTATTTGGCCTACAGGTGGCTCCTGTTCGATGGCCCCTCTACCACGTCATCAGGCAGCCACTGGCACTTGAGTTGACCTCGGTTGTGTAACATCCTAGTATCTCTTCTCATGTCGGGGAGGTGAAGGTCATCCTCTGGCAGACTCCAAGTACAATACTTTATTAGTTAAATAATATTTAAAGAAATGCCAGGGCAAACAGATAACCACACACCAATACCTCCACACCAACCACACACCAATACCTCCACACCAACCACACACCAATACCTCCACACCAACCACCCTACCATACCATCCCACCAACCACCCACCAATACCTCCACACCAACACCCTCCCATACCATCCCACCAACCACCCACCAATACCTCCACACCAACCACACACCAATATTTCCACACCAACCACACATCAATACCTCCACACCAACACCCTACCATACCATCCCACCAACCACCCACCAATACCTCCACACCAACCACACACCAATACCTCCACACCAACACCCTCCCATACCATCCCACCAACCACCCACCAATACCTCCACACCAACCACACACCAATACCTCCACACCAACACCCTCCCATATCATCACACCAACCACCCTACCATACCATCCCACCAACCACCCACCAATACCTCCCCACCAACCACCCTCCTATACCATCACACCAAGCACCCACCAGTTCCTTCCAACCAACCGCACACTTGTATCATCCCACCAACCACCCTCCTATATCATCCCACCAACTACCCTTGTATGTTTCCATAGCTATAACAAGTCTTGTATGTTTCCATAGCTATAACAAGTCTTGTATATTTCCATAGCTATAACAAGTCTTGTATGTTTCCATAGCTATAACAAGTCTTGTATGTTTCCATAGCTATAACAAGTCTTGTATGTTTCCACAGCTATAACAAGTCTTGTATGTTTCCTCAGCTATAACAAGTCTTGTATGTTTCCATAGCTATAACAAGTCTTGTATGTTTCCATAGCTATAACAAGTCTTGTATGTTTCCACAGCTATAACAAGTCTTGTATGTTTCCTCAGCTATAACAAGTCTTGNAACATGGCTGTTGGTAACATGGCTACTGGCAACATGGTATATCATCCCACCAACTACCCTTGTATGTTTCCATAGCTATAACAAGTCTTGTATGTTTCCATAGCTATAACAAGTCTTGTATGTTTCCACAGCTATAACAAGTCTTGTATGTTTCCTCAGCTATAACAAGTCTTGTATGTTTCCATAGCTATAACAAGTCTTGTATGTTTCCATAGCTATAACAAGTCTTGTATGTTTCCATAGCTATAATAAGTCTTGTATGTTTCCATAGCTATAACAAGTCTTGTAGGTTTCCTCAGCTCCGTGAAGGCGTCTCCGAATGTGTTTACTATATACGTCACATGATCGACGATAGACTCCACAGGGTATTCCCGAACTGGTGGATCCCAGAATACACCATGGTCAGTGGTTGTCAGATAATGGGCAAGGGAGATAAGAAGGGACAGGAATGGTGGGTGGACAGGGTTGGTGGGTGGACAGGGTTGGTGGGTGGACAGGTTCGGTGGGTGGACAGGGTTAGTGGGTGGCGAGGAAGAATGGAGTTAATCCAAACAATGGACATTCTCTAAGAGCTGAGGTTTATAAAGTTAGATAAAATGAGAAAGTTGCCTGATGTGAGGTAATGTGAGTTGAAGGATTCAGCTATAAACGGAAGAATCATTCAATCTACATCAAAATGTATAGAGACTTACCTTAGGAGTCGTCCATACATGCCTACACTCAACTTGGGGGGGGGGGGT
>MUZC01001495.1:13381-27637 GCA_002072015.1 Radix auricularia
TGTCATGGACACACTGTCTGTGTACTGTGTCATTGACACACTGTCTGTGTACCGTGTCATGGACACACTGTCTGTGTACCATGTCATGGACACACTGTCTGTGTACTGTGTCATTGACACACTGTGTACCGTGTCATTGACACACTGTATGTGTACCGTGTCATGGACACACTTTCTATCCGTGTATCGTGTCATGGACACAATTTTTATCTGTGTACCCTGTCATGGACACACTGTCTGTGTGCCGTGTCATGGACACACTGTATGTGTATTGTGTCATGGACACACTTTCTGTGTATCGTGTCATGGACACACTGTATGTGTACCATGTCATGGACACACTTTCTATCTGTGTACCGTGTCATGGACACACTATCTGTGTGCCGTGTCATGGACACACTGTCTGTGTGCCGTGTCATGGACACACTGTCTGTGTACCGTGTCATGGACACACTTTCTATCTGGCCAGCTGAGTTAAGCCTCACCTTGTCGTATAATTGGGTCAGTTCATATCATTTAGGGCACAACTTACGTTGATCCGTTGAGAGCCAGACTTTCATTTGAGCGGTACAGGTCAGACATGGACTGGCTCAGGATGGTCAGCCTTGGGGCTATCAGTCCCTGGTCACTCTGGGGTAGGCTCAGGGTGGACGATGACTGAGAAGACAAGACCAGAAAGTTTATCATTATTATCTTACTGACCGCGGTGTGTGGTTACAGGCAAGGGTTGTGGTGTGCTATAATGGTCAGTGGCTGATTGGGTGATGTAATGACTGGGTGATGCAATGATTGGGTGGTGTAATGATTGGGTGATGTAATAATTGGGTGGTGTAATGATTGGGTGATGTAATGATTAGGTGTTGTTGTGTTTGGGTGTTGTAATGATTGGGTGATGTAATGATTGTGTGGTGTAATGATTGAGTGATGTAATGATTTGATGATGTAATGATGGGGTGGTGTAATGATTGTGTGGTGTAATGATTGAGTGATGTAATGATTTGATGATGTAATGATTTGATGATGTAATGATTGGGTGGTGTAATGATTGTGTGGTGTAATGATTGGGTGGTGTAATAATTGAGTGATGTAATGATTTGGTGATGTAATGATTGTGTGATGTAATGATTGGGTGGTGTAATAATTGAGTGATGTAATGATTGGGTGGTGTAATGATTGTGTGATGTATTTTTTTGTGTGATAGGTTGGTGATGTGGAGTTCATTCACAAAAATTAAACATTTTAGCACTGGGTTTTATTATATCCAAATAGTAATGATGGGAAATCAGAAATCCCCAAAACAAAAATCTTTTTTTTCTCCTTTAAATGGAGAAATATTACGTTTCCCTAATACAAAAAAGTGAATTTGAATATCATACAAGAAGACACAGTCAATACTCAACTTACCTTTCGGACTTGCATATTTCTTTTCATTTCTTTAGCTTCTTCTGGGTGGTTGAATCGGAACATGTTACTCTGACCAAGGGTCAGTACCATACCTGGCAAAAGGAAGAGCAAGTAATAACAGTGTTTACCTGTGGTACATGTGAGTACCGTACCTGGCAAAAGTAGGAGCAAGTGGTAACTCTAACAGTGTTTACCTGTGGTCAGAGGCGTCACAAGCATTGTTGTCACCCAGTGCGGTGCACCTCATGGTGTCCCCCGTGTGACGAAATTTATTAAGCTCTCGTCACTTGCACGAAATAAGCAAAGGGGAAGTCACTATTGACGGATCACTTGAACGTATCAAGGTTGCTAATTAGATATGCAGCGGAGCACATGACCGGTCAAGGTTGCCCGATAGTGAGGCCGACAAGCAACTTCCAATCAGGAAGAGCAGCATATAATTACCCGCCGTGTATAAAAGTTGGCACTCCGGCACGACACGTCCTTTCCGCCCAAGTGATTACAGAGAGCTGTGTCGTATGTGAATTCAATTCACTGAATTACATCCATAGCCATCCTTGTCGTGAGAGAGCCGGCATTATTTCTGTTGGCCAGAATCTATGTAAGTTTGAACTCTAACTTGATTCCCTCGTATTTATAAGCATATTTCACGCCATTATTTAAATATTAATCTTCGTGCAATGTCAGATTGAAATTGTTGGAACATGTTGACCCCATGACACCATGCGGGCCACGTGCGACATTGTACTTCTCCTTTCATAACTAAATGCGATAACACGCGATCCATCAGGTAGATGGATCGAATTATATTGGTGTAACCAATAATATTATTGTATTTATTCCACCATCCACTTACAAGATGCCAACGAAATATTATTTCAATTTCATGTTAAATATATTAAATAACCATGTGTTTTATGATAATGTATTTTGATCCCCTTTTGGCACCTTGCTCTGAAGGCTCGGCAGCCGAAAGGGTGGATTAGACAGACAAGTAGAGAAACTACCCATATGCGTATTCTTTCTATCTTAGTCTGGCTTCTAGGCACCCGCCTGTACTGGGAGATAACACGAACTCCGGACAGTCGACATATTTGGACCAAGAGCTGGACTCACCGCTATCCACGCGACTTGTATCCGACCCCTACCTCACCCCTGCACCGATCGACAGGACCAGAGGAGGACAACTCATCCTTACCAGCCTTACTCCTAACGTAACGCTGACGCCTACCGCACTGGTTGATGCCTACACCATACACGTGTAGAAGCCAGTTATTCACACTTCCGTGATCACCGAGGTCACCTGGAACCATAGGTGAAGCAGCCCACAGGACAGGAAACGCGCAGAACCAACCGTTCACGGAGCGGGGCGCGACAACATGAGGCTACACTCTGAACAAGGAACGTGCAGAACCATCCACCCACGGAGCGGGGCACTACATCCTTAAATTTAAGTATTAACCCTATAACCATTATATTGATTGGCTTAAGCCTAATGATGAATTTAGGCCAAACCGGAACTAGTTTCCGCTTCTTGTAAATAATGTATAATAAATTATTGTTACATTTTCACCATCTAGTTTGTTGATTGTCGTTTGCGAGAGATCACTAAAGTATGTGCGTGTAGGCGAGAGGGGATAACTTAAATATTACACCCCTAGACGACTCGTCAAACAATATACACATCTTTCTCACCACACCCCGGGGCGGTGCACCTCATGGCATCACTAGCGTTGGTGTCACCCAGGGCGGAGCACCTCATGGTGTCAGCCGGTGCGGTGCATCTCATGGTATCACCCAGTGCGGTGCACCTCATGGTGTCACCCAGGGCGGTGCACTTCATGGTGTCACCCAGAGCATGCACCTCATAGTGTCCCCCGGGGCGGTGCACCTCATGGCGTAACGTGCTCACAATTTACCCCATCGACCTCATAAATCTGACTGATTCAAACAACGAGAACACAGTGTGTTACATTTTGTTGTCCCCCTTGAGAAGGTGTCACGCGGTGAAGCCCACGCCCCTGCCCCCCCCTAGTGACGCCACTGCCTGCGGTACACTTGTTTCACGGATGTGCTTTGAGTACGTGGACATTAACAAAAGTTATGAAAAAAGTTGACTCAAGATTCCCAACCTACCTTGCTGAAGCTTCGTTGGTTCCGTTACCACATGGTTATTGACAGCACAACGAGCGCCCTCTATTGGATGAAGGACAACAACTCCATTCTTGTGTTCGATGATACAGTGGTCAGTCTCCACACCTTGACCACAGATGGCTGAGAATAATCAAACTAATTTATGGCAATGGTTGTCACTAGGGCTGTGAAAATTAATGATTAATTTCTTGATTAATTGTTAAACATTTCAACGATTAAATTATTTTTAACAATTAATCGACCCATCAAATGCAAATTATTGGAAGTCAAAAAGTTTTTTAAAAAATAGCAGCCTGATAAATAATAAATTTCCTGATGATTACTCGAACATTTTGGTTTTAAACTACTGACTGACAGAAATGTTCAAAATGTTGATAAAGTTTGCCTACCACGGTTCTAACACTTTGCCTACTTATCAAACCAAATGAAAAGCGTGTTAAGCTAATGACAGTAATGGAGTCTGACTCAAAGACAGAAAATGATGACAGATCTTCCAATGAATAACTGCCTTACAAATTGGAGATATAAGTTCCTGAACCCATTAACCCTCTACAATGGTGGAAACTTAACCAATAAACATTGACCTACTAATTGGGCTCACTACACCAATAAACATTGACCTAATAATTGGACTCACTACACCAATAAACATTGACCTACTAATTGGACTCACTACACGAATAAACATTGACCTACTAATTGGACTCACTACCAATAAACATTGACCTACTAATTGGACTCACTACACCAATAAACATTGACCTACTAATTGGACTCACTACACCAATAAACATTGACCTACTAATTGGACTCACTACACCAACAAACAGTGATCTACTAATTGGGCTCACTACACCAACAAACAGTGACCTACTAATTGGACTAACTACACAAACAAACATTGACCTACTAATTGGACTCACTACACCAACAAACATTGACCTACTAATTGGACTCACTACACCAACAAACAGTGACCTACTAATTGGACTCACTACACCAACAAACATTGACCTACTAATTGGACTCACTACACCAACAAACAGTGACCTACTAATTGGGCTCACTACACCAACAAACAGTGACCTACTAATTGGACTAACTACACAAACAAACATTGACCTACTAATTGGTCTCACTACACAAACAAACAGTGACCTACTAATTCGGCTCAATACACGAACAAACATTGACCTACTGATCAGGCTCACTACACCAACAAACACTGACCTACTAATTGGACTCACTACACAAATAAACTTTGACCTACTAATATCCTGTGGTTCATCCGAGTCATCAGTTCCAATTTTTGTGATGCCTTCCTGAATAATGAGAAATAAATAATATAAATAATAATAAAAAATATATAAATATAGGTTCATAAGCTTTAATTTGGTTGGTCAATGAGTATGGTCGATGGTCTAAATCAGGGGTCTCCAAACTTTTCTGCTGGAGGGTTGCACAAACCGTCAAACAGCAGTTTGGGGGCCGACTACTAATTCCTAACTACTAAGTTTAGTGATAAACTACGGGTTAAAATAGTATCTTATTTTTGGAGATTAAAAGATATCCAGGGGCCGGATGAGACGGCCGTGCGGGCTGCATCTGGCCCGCGGGCCGTAGTTTGGAGACCCCTGGTCTAAATCACCAATTACACCTCGCATTCAGTAAATGTATCTTCTATTCTTTGACCTGCCTGAACTCGCTATCAGACACAATACTTACTAGCGATACTTGAATTGTCTTGATTTCATGAAATGGTGACACCATACACGCAATTTGAAGAAATACTGAACAAAACAACAAACATACATCAACCAAACAACAAACAAACATCAACCAAACAGGAAACAAACAACAGCCAAACAACAAACACCAAACATGGTTAAACGTGGATTTTTGTCCACCAAGGCTGGGTCAAAAACGTAAAAGGTTACAATGGGAGTAGCTCCCCTTTGGCCAGGCCTGAGTATCTAGAACTCATTCAAAAATAAAACCAGGAGTTGTTTTCCCTTAGACCGAGCCTAGGTTTACACGCTGCGAGAGCGTCTGGTGAGATTTTTTTTACCTTCAGGTGAAAGAGTTTGATGCCCGTGCTGAGGACATCGTCATCGATGCCTATCAGATGCGGGAGGGCGGAGTCTAACACCACGCCCACTCCTTCTTTCCGCAGAGCCAGATTTTTCTCCTTGATCAAGCTTGCCGACTCGTTCCACTTCTCTGCCCACTCCTCCGTTAATACTTTTATCTGGTTCAATATTCCAAGGATCATTTTATAACTACTTTTAAATACAAAAATCTTCCATAACAAAAAATTTGTTCTCGAAATAATCTTTTTAAAAAAAATTAGGGCTGTAATCGATTAATTTAAATTTAATCGTTAACTTTTGAAAAATTACTGATTTAATTAATCGATAATTTTGATTAAATCTGAAAATAAGATTTATGATGTCATTAAACTGAAAATTTCATAAAATGCCAATAACTTAAGTTTTTAATTTTAAAAAATATAGTATTTTTTTAGAGTTATATTCAGATATAAGTAGTTCAATTTAATGTCAATGAATTAACATTTTGTTATTGTTAATTAAGTTTAAAAAAATGTGTTTTTTTTTTTTTAAATATCATTCTCCTTTTTTTAAATTGACAAGTTTGTACGTAAAGAAATATTATTAATTATTAATAATAAATTATTATTTAATAAATTTAAAAAATTGTTTAAAATATTTTCTTTAATTTTAATCGATGAAAAAATTACTGATTAATCGAGAAATTAATAGTTAATTTCCGCAGCCCAACAAAATTATATAATTTGTTTGAAGTTTTCTCATATCAAATTACATAATAAGTCAGTCGGATTTTGTTGTACTTTGATGTCATTCATTTTCTGTGTCCACTATTATATTTATAGGTTGTAAAACGACATTGAAATAGTTAAGGGATGTGAAATATGTTTGTGATACGATCCCTTAGGAATGGGGGTTACACCAATTATTTGAGTGCATCATTTTTTACAGTAACGCCAGGAAGTTCTGGCATTGCCCTTATACATTGAAGACACTCCTTCTATCTAGAAGACAATTGTGTCTTAAGCTCATGCGTGGTTTATATTGTCTGAAAATTTTATTAGAGTTTTGAATGTTGCTGGTCCTTTCAATGCCTTCGTTTGTCAGCTTAAGTCTAGTAAAATATATAGGGTTGTAGAGATCATGTCACAGCTTACGATGGTTATAAATACTGTCACTTAACATACGATTTGCTCAAGCATTGTTGCATTGATATTAGTCATATAAAACATCTCATAGTGTATATGCTGTATTATTGATTACATGAAGGCAATCCTTTCACATGACTTACTTCTACCAACAACAACTTTAAACACATGAACACAATGTTTTAAACACATGAGCACAATGTTACTGTTTAAACACATGAACACAATGTTTTAAACACATGAGCACAATGTTACTGTTTAAACACATGAGCACAATGTTTTAAACACATGAGCACAATGTTACTGTTTAAACACATGAGCACAATGTTTTAAACACATGAGCACAATGTTTTAAACACATGAGCACAATGTTTTAAACACATGAGCACAATGTTACTGTTTAAACACATGAGCACAATTTTTTAAACACATGAACACAATGTTTTCAACACATGAGCACATTGTTTTAAATATGTGAGCACAATTTTTTAAACACATGAACACAATGTTACAGTTTAAACACATGAGCAAAAAGTTACTGTTTAAACACATGAACACATTAATACTGTTAAACACATGAACACATTGCTACAGTTTAAACACAAAAGCACAATGTTACTGTTTAAATACATGAGCACAACGTTATTGTAGTAACTCACCCTGGCTTCATTCTCATGCAGTTTCTCTTGTACCCTGGGTGAGGCATCCTTTGAAATAAGACCAGGAAATACAGAAAATATTGACATTTTACAAACTGTTCATTCATGGCACGAATTAATGATAATTTAAAACTTGCTGCATGACGGCAACATCCTTTTATTTCTTATCCCAGTCGATAAATAAATTTGTTGTATATATAACTTTGACAGTTTGAGGTAGTTATTTGGTCCCAGTCTATAAATTTGTTGTATATATAACTTTCACAGTTTGAGGTAGTTATTTGGTCCCAGTCTATAAATTTGTTGTATATATAATTTTGACAGTTTGAGGTAGTTATTTGGTCCCAGTTGATAAATTTGTTGTATATATAATTTTGACAGTTTGAGGTAGTTTTTTGGTCCCAGTTGATAAATTTGTTGTATATATAATTTTGACAGTTTGAGGTAGTTATTTGGTATCACAGTCGATAAATTTGTTGTATATATAATTTTGACAGCTTGAGGTAGTTTTTTGGTCCCAGTTGATAAATTTGTTGTATATATAATTTTGACAGTTTGAGGTAGGTCAAAGGTCAACTTACTCCGCTGCCCTCCAACAACGATCGCAGTCGGGCAATCTCCTCCCTCAGTTCTCGTATCAGCTTGACATTGGCATCCTGAAAGGGAGGTAATCATGAGTCTAAAAGTAACGGCGTTTGATGAAAGTGCTAAAATTATAAAAAATACTGGCAATGGAAAATAGGATGTGAGGGGTGGAGCGGGGGTGGGGGGGTGAGTTTGGTTTCTCTTCACTGCACACCATATACTCTCACAATTGCTTCAATTTCAAATAAGTTTCTGAATATTTTTTAATTCATTTCTTTGCCATTTTGTTTAATTTTTTAAAACATCCTATATAATAAAAGGCAATTTTCTGTCATGTAATCTATAGCGATTGGTCCCTCAAACTCCCCCAGACTCCCACAGCCAATCAGAAAAATTAAATCTCATTTACATATAGAACAAGTTTACAAGGAAGTTCAAAGCGAGTTATTTTTTGTGCAGTATTTTTTCCAAGACTTTATTTTGGGCTGTACGCGTGGGATTTGTAGTCAAAAACTTTGTTTTTAAGGGTTATTTACTATAACTATAATGAAGAGTATTTCTGACGTGAAACGCATGTATGGCCGGTCGAGACGGCTGTTGGAGGGGAGCTATGAGATGCCACAAAAACGATGGCGGAATTTCCTTGAACGGGCTTTGTGGCTCCTACATACATAATGTTATTTTAAAAAAGATAGATGACACAGTGGTTTGGTCAATAACAAGCTGCTTAAAGGAAACATTGGCTAGTTGCAACCTGAGGTAACACACATCTTTGACACGGTGGTGTGGTGTGGTCACCACCTGAGGTGACATATCTTTGACACGGTGGTGTGGTGTGGTCACCACCTGAGGTGACACATCTTTGACACGGTGGTGTGGTGTGGTCACCACCTGAGGTGACACATCTTTGACACGGTGGTGTGGTGTGGTCACCACCTGAGGTAACACACATTTTTGACACAGTGGTGTGGTGTGGTCACCACCTGAGGTAACACACATCTTTGACACCGTGGTGTGGTCACCACCTGAGGTAACACACATCTTTGACACCTTGATGTGGTGTGGTCACCACCTGAGGTGACGCACATCTTTGACAAGGTGGTGTCGTGTGGTCACACATCTTTGACACGGTGGTGTGGTCACCACCTGAGGTAACACACATCTTTGACGCGGTGGTAACCAAGACTGACCTCGTTGACAGTAGGTCTGTTGATGATGTTCTTGGCTCTGTTGGCATAGCGTAGAGTACTCAGGGTCTCTCCATAGTTAACATCGGCTGGCGATATGGCTGTGGGAGATGTAACAGGATGTTTCTATACTATCACAGTACTACTCATACATATCACAGTACTACTAATACATATTACAGTACTACTCATACATATCACAGTACTACTAATACATACGTTCTTTGTACATATCACAGTACTACTCATACATATCACAGTACTACTAATACATACGTTCTTTCTACATATCACAGTACTACTCATACATATCACAGTACTACTCATACATATTACAGTACTACTCATACATATCACAGTAATACTCATACATATCACAGTACTACTCATACATATCACAGTACTACTCAAACATATCACAGTACAACTCATACATACGTTCTTTGTACATATCACAGTACTACTCATACATATCACAGTACTACTCATACATACGTTTTTTGTACATATCACAGTACTACTCATACATATCACAGTACTACTCATACATATCACAGTACTACTCATACATACATTCTTTGTACATATCACAGTACTACTCATACATACATTCTTTGTACATATCACAGTACTACTCATATATATCACAGTACTACTCATACATATCACAGTACAACTCATACATATCACAGTACTACTCATACATATCACAGTACTACTCATACATATCTCAGTACTACTCATACACACGTACTTTGTACATATCAAAGACACACGACATAAAAATCATCATAGTTTTAGAGCAGTGGTTCTTAACGTGGGTTCGATCGAACCCTAGGGGTTCGGTGAGTCAGTCGCCGGGGTTCGGCGGAGGGAGGTCAAGACAGCACCCGACTCAAGGCATCTATATTACTACTAATAATGAAGGGTTCGGTGAATGTGCATATGAAACTGGTGGGGTTCGGTACTTCCAAAAAGGTTAAGAACCACTGTTTTAGAGTGTAAAATCTAAGTCTTTGGTTTCAAAATGTGTAATCAGATGACAAGTTAAAAAGAGTAATCCTTTGTCAATTTGTCAAAAATTGTAATCTAGTTCCCTGTTTTAGTGTGTAATGTAGTTTCCCATTTCAAAGTGTGTAATCTGAGTAATCTAGTTTCCTGTTTCAAAGTGTGTAATTCTGTAATTTAAGTAAACTAGTTTCCTGTTTCAAAGTGTGTAATCTGAGTAATCTAGTTTCCTGTTTCAAAGTGTGTAATCTGAGTAATCTAGTTTCCTGTTTTAGTGTGTAATCTAGTTTTGTGATTCAAATTGTGTTTATCTACTGTACTAATTCAAAGTGTGTATTCTAGAAACAAACAAGCCAAGGTTTAGACACAGAAGATGAAAGCTAAAAGAAGCATCCTCCCAATGACTCACTTGCAATCATTATCGTCTTGGCGTTGCCGCCCAGGCTGTCTTTCAGAAGCCAGGTCAACACGGAATCTCTGTATGGGATGAAGGAGTGCCTGCCCTTGCTGCCATTTTCTGACCGTTCAGCTAAATAAAAGTGGAATCAGATTATTCATCTAGGTCAGGTCAGGGGGTCTCCAAAATTTTCTGCCAAAGGGCCGCATTAACTGTCAAACAGTAGTTTGACGGCCGACCTCTAGCCCCCAATTACTAAGTTTTGTGGCAAACTACAGGTGAAAATAGTATTTTTGTTTTTGGTTGATGTTTGTTGCTCAAGAATAACTGAATTTTTTACTTACTCTAATTTTATTTATCTTAAATTTTTTTTTCCAAAATTCAGACTATAATAAAATTCTTCTTTAATGTTAAAAAATTAATGCTTTCCTTTTAAATATGAAAATCAATAACTGCTTTGACCCATAAAAAAACTGATATTAAAATTCCTATGTTCACCAGAGCTGGTGACCAATAGAAAGCCCCACCTCAGTGTTAGCGTTGCTCTTCGGGCCTGAATGAAAAGTTACTACATTGTGTCTACTCACCTAGTAGAGAGATAACGTTGCCAAGGCTAACGAGGGATTTATTTATGCTTCCTCCCTCTTTTAACCTTTGACCCGTGGCCCCGGATGCATCAGCTCTCTCACTGTAGAGTTGTAAAAACTTTTTAAAATATGTGGAGAGGGGAGGTAAGCCACTCTATGACATCATACAATTTAGTGACCAACCAGACAATCCAATGACCAATCAAAGGACCCAATGACCAACCAGACAACCCAATGACCAACCAGACATCCAAATGACAGCTCAGGCAGCCCAGTGACAACCAGACAAACCAATGACCAACCAGAAAACCCTGTGACAGCCCAGGCAACTCAGTGACAAAGAGACAACCCAATGACCAACCAGACAACAGACAACCCAGTGACAACCAGACAAACCAATGACCAACCAGACAACCCACCCATAACCTACCTTCCAGCTAAATCGACCAAATTTATCTTACTTTGTCTTTCACTTGGCAACCCATCAAGAAATCTGGCCTGGAAAGAAAAGCTTTCAACGATTAATTTTTCAATGCTGAACACTTCAGTGGCTCTTAATTTGTTCTGTATGAAACAAGATGACTTTTATCATTTATATTGTTCTGTGTTAAAAAAAGATGACTTTTATCATTTATATTGTTCTGTGTTTAAAAAGATGACTTTTATCATTTATATTGTTCTGTATTAAAAAAGATGACTTTTATCATTTATATTGTTCTGTGTTAAAAAAAGATGACTTTTATCATTTATATTGTTCTGTGTTTAAAAAGATTACTTTTATCATTTATATTGTTCTGTATTTAAAAAGATGACTTTTAACCTTTATATTGTTCTGTATTTAAAAAGATGACTTTATCATTTATATTGTTCTGTATTTAAAAAGATGACTTTATCATTTATATTCTTCTGTATTTAAAAAGATGACTTTATCATTTATATTGTTCTGTATTTAAAAAGATGACTTTATCATTTATATTGTTCTGTATTAAAAAAGATGACTTTTATCATTTATATTGTTCTGTATTTAAAAAGATGACTTTTATCATTTATATTGTTCTGTATTAAAAAAGATGACTTTTATCATTTATATTGTTCTGTATTAAAAAAGATGACTTTTATCAATAATATTGTTCTGATTTTAAAAAAGATGATTTTTATCATTTATATTGTTCTGTGTTAAAAAATATGACTTTTAACATTTGAATTTTTTTTAAATAAATCTCAGTCACCTTTAGTGATGTCTCAGTGACCTGTTTAGATGTCACAGTGACCTGCTGAGATGTCACAGTGACCTGCTGAGATGTCACAGTGACCTGTTCTCAATGTAAGTCAGTTTTACCTGTGTAAATGTGATGGTGAAGATGGCATGTGATCTGCTGCTGACGTCGTTCATGTTGGTGGACGCTGTAGTCCTGTTGCTGTTGCCTTTTATCATCAGAGCGGCCAGGGCGTCGTAGCTGACCACCGAATGCTTGGACAGATCTGCAAACACAAGGCAACTCTCATTTCACCGGTGCATTATTTCATTGTTTCTATGTAACACTTTAAAACACTTTCCTGATCTAAATCTTAGTCTAATTATCTTCCTACGATGTTATTGAAAACCCTCATTGTATGCTACATACAAGCAATTAACATTTACATCTTGAGATGGATAAGCATAGATCACAATAATCTTCTGTACACAAGGAGCATCTGTAATAGATAGGATAGAGGGAGCAATTTCCGTAAGAGATAAGACATGATAAGATATTGGGAGCAGTTTCTGTAATAGATCAGATATGATAAGATATACGGAGCAATTTTTTTATTTATAAGTTATAGGGAGCAATTTCTTTAATAGATAAGATATGATAAGATATAGGGAGCAATTTCTTTAATAGATAAGATATGATAAGATATAGGGAGCAGTTTCTTTAATAGATAAGATATGATAAGATATAGGGAGCAATTTCTTTAATAGATTAGATATAGGGAGCAATTTCTTTAATAGATAAGATATGATAAGATATAGGGAGCAGTTTCTGTAATAGATAAGATATGATAAGTTATAGGGAGCAATTTCTTTAATATATAAGATATGATAGATATAGGGAGCAGTTTCTGTAATAGATAAGATATGATAAGATATAGGGAGCAGTTTCTGTAATAGATAAGATATGATAAGATATAGGGAGCAGTTTCTGTAATAGATAATATATGATAAGATATAGGGAGCAATTTCTGTAATAGATAATATATGATAAGATATAGGGAGCAGTTTCTGTAATAGATAAGATATAATAAGATATAGGGAGCAGTTTCTGTAATAGATAATATATGATAAGATATAGGGAGCAGTTTCTGTAATAGATAATATATGATAAGATATAGGGAGAAGTTTCTGTAATAGATAAGATATGATAAGATATAGGGAGCAGTTTCTGTGATATGATAAGATATAGGGAGCAGTTTCTTTAATAGATTAGATATAGGGAGCAATTTCTTTAATAGATAAGATATAATAAGATATAAGGAGCCATATCTGTAATAAACGAGATATCATAAGATAAAAGGATCTAAAGTGGGAGGGTTTTTTTCTGCCATTTCATCAAAACATAGAGACCTACATCAGACACCAATCATTGCATGTATACGTGCCAGACCTACGTCAGACACCAATCATTGCATGTATACGTGCCAGACCTACGTCAGACACCAATCATTGCATGTATACATGCCAGACCTACGTCAGACACCAATCATTGCATGTATACGTGCCTTGCACATACGGGCCATCTCGAGGATGTTCTCTGACGCGTAGATTGTGTGACGACTTCATCTGATTCGTGTTGGCATTCTTCAACAAGTCACGGACTTTTTCGTTGTAAATCTCCAAGTAGCTGTAGGGGCAAAGATAAAAATAGGTCTTCACCATAAATATTGGACATTGTGGTTTGTATATTTTAGTAACGGTTTGCACGGGGACTGGGCATGGGGACGGCGTGGGGACTGGGCGTGGGGACTGGGCGTGGGGACTGGGCATGGGGACAGGCGTGGGGACTGGGCATGGGGACTGGGC
>MUZC01001495.1:27743-44788 GCA_002072015.1 Radix auricularia
GGCGTGGGGACTGGGCGTGGGGACTGGGCGTGGGAAAAGGGCGTGGGGACTGGGCATGGGGACTGGGCGTGGGGACTGGGCATGGGGACAAGGAGCGCACAACAAAATTAAATGTGTGAAATGACAGTTCCCACCTGACATGTATTTGATAAGGTGTGCGATATGACAGTTCTCACCTGACATGTATTTGACAAGGTGTGTGATATGACAGTTCTCATGTTTTTGACAAGGTGTGTGATATGACAGTTCTCATGTTTTTGACAAGGTGTGCGATATGACAGTTCTCACCTGACATGTATTTGACAAGGTGTGTGATATGACAGTTCTCACCTGACATGTATTTGACAAGGTGTGTGATATGACAGTTCTCACCTGCCATGTATTTGACAGTGTGTGTGATATGACAGTTCTCACCTGACATGTATTTGACAGTGTGTGTGATATGACAGTTCTCACCTGCCATGTATTTGACAGCATGTGAGTGATATGACAGTTCTCACCTGACATTTATTTGACAGCATGTGAGTGATATGACAGTTCTCACCTGACATGTATTTGACAGTGTGTGTGATATGACAGTTCTCACCTGCCATGTATTTGACAGCATGTGAGTGATATGACAGTTCTCACCTGACATGTATTTGACAAGGTGTGTGATATGACAGTTCTCACATGACATGTATTTGACAGCATGTGTGATATGACAGTTCTCACCTGCCATGTATTTGACAGCATGTGAGTGATATGACAGTTCTCACCTGACATGTATTTGACAAGGTGTGTGATATGACAGTTCCCACCTGACATGTATTTGACAAGGTGTGTGATATGACAGTTCCCACCTGACATGTATTTGACAAGGTGTGTGATATGACAGTTCTCACCTGACATGTATTTGATAAGACGAACTGTTGTCACTTAACCTTGAGAACAGCGCCTGGATGAGAGAAGATGGAAGAAATTCTAGGTCAAAGACTTCATATCATTTTAACAACCTGTTGACATATAACAGTAGGGAATCTTCTGACAGATTATACTAGACCAGAGATGGCAAACCTATGGCACGCGTGCCACAGTCAGCACACTGAGCCTCATCAGCTGGCATGCGACTGAAATATAACTTCCTAAATAACACATTACTTCCAATATAAAACATTACTTCCTATATAAAACATTACTTGTATATAAAACATTACTTCCTATATAAAACATTACTTCCTATATAAAAGATTACTTCCTATAAAACATTACTTGCTGTATAAAATATTACTTCCTATATAAAATTTTACTTGCTGTATAAAATATTACTTCCTACGTAAAATATTACTTCCTATATAAAACATTACTTCCTATAAAACATTACTTCTATATAAAACATTACTTCCTATATAAAACATTACTTGCTGTATAAAACCAGCCCAGCCAAACCTCTATTTTAGGGTTTCATTGGAGTGTTGGCACTTTGCTATAAATAAGTGGGTTTTATTGGAGTGTTGGCACTTTGCTATAAATAAGTGGGTTTCATTGGAGTGTTGGCATTTTGCTATAAATAAGTGGGTTTCATTGGAGTGTTGGCACTTTGCTATAAATAAGTGGGTTTCGGTTTCATTTTGGGCACGCCCCCCCCCCCCCAAAAAGTCAGGCCACCACCACCACCACCACCAACTCTGTCCTCCACCAACAGAGAATCTATTGTCATATATCATAAGGTCTTTTGTCCTAAGTAACTAGAAAACATAGTGACCTAATTTATAAGAGGACGTTTGGAAATCTTTCATAAGTGTTCACTAAAGTGGTATATTCTCTAAGACACTTAAGGCATGAAGCCTGAAAAGCTAATGTAAAACTTTTGTCATCCTCATGAATGAACACAAACTTTGAGTGATGAGAAATTATCCTGCCATTTAACTCAAAAGGCCCCAAAGACCGGTAATCCGCCTTTAGCCACTATTACCGAAGCGCGGTAATGCACGCCTCGATAGAACTCTCTTTAGAAACAAATTGACAGAAAAGTAAAAGCTCTTCAATGGTTGAAAGATGATGTATTTGACTTCCGGTAATGGCGGCCGTTGCCCGGGCTAGTGTTATTGCTTGATTTGCGAAGTTTTTTGGTAGTTTTTACGTTTTTTATTTGAAGATGTGATTTATAAAAATAATAGTACTAAACTACAGGTACATATAGTATTTAACTCAAGACAGTCTTTTGGATGCGTAAAATAACCATTCTTAGCGTTAAAAAATTAAGTCAGTATGACAATAATAATATAAATGGATTTTACGCAATTTTTTAAATTTCATAACCAGTTGATCGCAATACTGAAAATCCTTACAGGACTGAGGCGGGAGTTTATTGAAAACCTTCTCGGGCTTTAAGAGTTAATCAAATTAAAAACTAGTGCTACAGCCCTGGATTGTCTTTCCCATTGGACTCACATTGCAATATCTAAAACCTTCTGGGGCTTTAAGAGTTAATCAAATTAAAAACTAGTGCTACAGCCCTGGATTGTCTTTCCCATTGGACTCACATTGCAATATCTAAAACCTTCTCGGGCTTTAAGAGTTAATAAAATTAAAAACTAGTGCTACAGCACTGAATTGTCTTTCCCATTGGACTCACATTGCAATATCTAGGAATCAAGCCTGGGTCGCCCTGTGGAAGAGAAAATCAAGATGAGCTCAGAGAACAGCAACAAAGATCTATGCTCTATTCAACGACAATGAATTATATTATATTCCACAGCAAAGATCTATATTCTAATCAACTGCAAATATATTAGGGCTGTTATTGATTGATTTATGTTTATCGTTAACTTTTGAAAAATTACCGAATAATTAATAGATAATTTTGATTAAAGATGAAAATAAGATGTATGTCGCCATTAAACTGAAAATTTCAAAAAATGCATATAAGCTAAGTATTTAATTTTAAAAAATATTTTTGGGAGATATATTTAAATATAAGTAGTTCAATTTAATGTCAATGAATTTAAATTTTGTTATTGTTAATTAAGTAAAAAGAATGTCTTTTTAAAATATCATTTTCCTTATAAAAACTGCTTTTTTTTTTAAAGTTTACAATTTAAAAATCTTTTTTTTTTAATGGCAAAGTTTGTACGTTAAAAAAAAAACAACTATTATTAATAATTAATTATCTATCAATAAATCTAAAAAGTTGTTTAAAATATTTTCTTTAATTTTAATCGCCATTTTATCAATTAAAATAATTCTAACAGATAAAATTTTTTACAGATTAATAGAGAAATTAATCGTTAATTTCCACAGCCTTAAATTATATATGTTCTATTCAAAAACAAAGATCTATGTTCTAGTCAACAAAAACTAAGCAGGATGAAATATTTTTTCTACAGTAAAGTTACGTGCACACATCCGCCAGCCGACAAACTGACCTCAGATCCCATCATGCTGTGTGTTTTCCCGGATCCAGTTTGACCGTAGGCAAATATGCAAATATTGTAGCCATCAAATGCGGACTGGACCACATCTTCACCCAGGCTGGCAAAAACCTGGACAACAGAAAAAAAAAGATTGTGTAACCAACCAATGATAATCATTGGGTATCTGCTTGTTTTTGGTTGGTTGCTATCATACCGTACGTAGGTTTGCTGGTCATGTTGATCAATTTGTTAAAAATACTAATATGTCTTCTAAAGATAATGATAGGGATCTGAAAATCACGATCACATGTTACAATAAATTGAATTGATTGATTAAAAAAAAACAATTATATATATTATTATATATTTATTATATATTATATATATATGATTGATATTACAAACTTAAAGAGTTCGGTCCAGCTAAATGTCCCTGACCGGGCTGAGGACTCTGTTTACCTTTTCTTGTGACACAAAATGTTCATCTCTCTCATCCACTGACCAGAAGGAGTGGTCAAATGTAAACTCTCTGACCTTGAGAAATTCTCGCCCAGAATCCCCTTCAATGCCATGGTCAGGTACCTGCGTGAGCAATAAGTGGATATATAAAAAAAAAATGTATACTTGCGTGATAGATGTGACTGACTCAATAATCCCTCAACCTTATAGTGATAGATGTGACTGACTCAATAATCCCTCAACCTTATAGTGATAGATGTGACTGACTCAATAATCCCTCTCCCTTATAGTGATAGATGTGACTGACTCAATATTCCCTCTCCTCTTTAACTAACAATAACAATGAATGTTAGGTCCATAACTAACAATAAAAATGAATGTTAGGTCCAATAACTAGCAATAACAATTAATGTTAGGTCCAATAACTAACAATAACAATAAATGTTAGGTCCAATAACTAACAATAACAATAAATGTTAGGTCCATAACTAACAATGACTATGAATATTAGGTCCAATAACGAACAATAAAAATGAATATTACGTCCAATAACTAACAATGAATATTAGGTCCAATAACTACAATAAAAATGAATGTTAGGTCCAATAACTAGCAATAACAATTAATGTTAGGTCCAATAACTAACAATAACAATAAATGTTAGGTCCAATAACTAACAATAACAATAAATGTTAGGTCCAATAACTAACAATAACAATGAATGTTAGGTCCATAACTAACAATAACAATAAATGTTAGGCCCAATAACTAACAATAACAATGAATATTAGGTCCAATAACTAGCAATAACAATAAATGTTAGGTCCAATAACTAGCAATAACAATAAATGTTAGGTCCAATAACTAACAATAACAATAAATGTTAGGTTCAATAACTAACAATAACAATAAATGTTAGGTTCAATAACTAACAATAACAATAAATGTTAGGTCCAATAACTAACAATAACAATAAATGTTAGGTTCAATAACTAACAATAACAATGAATGTTAGATCCATTACTATGAATGTTAGGTCCAATAACTAACTTCTTCTTCTTCTTCGTTCTCAATATTGAATATTGAGTTTTGCATGCCATGAGTTTTGCGCCAATTGGCCCGTGGTCTCCGACTTCAGCCTGCTGTATTTTCTGGATTTGCTTCCATAGCCTTTGATCAGCCAAGACCATCTGCAAGGCAGCAGTTTTTTTTTGGCAAGTGATGCAGCGTTCACATGCCACGGCTAAGGGTTCCACGCATTGCCCCGCCGCTTTTCACCCATTTGGAGCTGGGTGGAACTCGGGGACGCCCTAGGCCCTGGGAACAAGTCCATGGCTTCCCATGGATTCGAACTCGTGACCATCGGAGCAACAGTCAAGCGCACTTGCCACTCGACCACCAAGACCCCCCAATAACTAACAATTACAAGGAATGTTAGGTCCCATAAAGAACAATATCAATGAATATTAGGTCTACAATAATTCCCAATGACAAAAACAATTCAATCCATCCATCCCTGTGGCACTACAGCCCATGTAGGGCTTGGGCCTGCCTCACGACCTCCTTCCACTACAGCCCATGTAGGGCTTGGGCCTGCCTCACTACCTCCTTCCACTACGGCCCATGCAGGGCTTGGGCCTGCCTCACGACCTCCTTCCACTACGGCCTATGTAGGGCTTGGGCCTGCCTCACGACCTCCTTCCACTACAGCCCATGTAGGGCTTGGGCCTGCCTCACGACCTCCTTCCACTACGGCCCATGCAGGGCTTAGGCCTGCCTCACGACCTCCTTCCACTACGGCCCATGCAGGGCTTGGGCCTGCCTCACGACCTCCTTCCACTACAGCCCATGCAGGGCTTGGGCCTGACTCACGACCTCCTTCCACTACGGCCCATGCAGGGCTTGGGCCTGCCTCACGACCTCCTTCCACTACGGCCCATGCAGGGCTTGGGCCTGCCTCACGACCTCCTTCCACTACAGCCCATGTAGGGCTTGGGCCTGCCTCACGACCTCCTTCCACCTCTGCCCATGCAGGGCTTGGGCCTGCCTCACGACCTCCTTCCACTACAGCCCATGTAGGGCTTGGGCCTGCCTCACGACCTCCTTCCACTACGGCCCATGCAGGGCTTGGGTCTGCCTCACGACCTACTTCCACTCAGTCCTTATCAACGCCTTTCTTCTCCAATATTGGATGCCCAGTTGTTGTAGATCTTTCTCTACATCATCCATCCATCTAAGCCTAGGTCTTCCCTTGAGCCATTTTCCTCTGGGGTTTTGGTGGTGTACCCTCTTTACTCCTCTATCATTTGACATTCTTTCTAGGTGTCCTGCCCAGCGCAGTCTGCCCTTTTTAATTTCTGCAACTATTGTGGTATCTTGATATAGACTGTATACTTCATGGTTGGTTCTTATCCTCCATCCGAACTCGTGGGAGATGCTGATATTCTATCGAGCGCCTCCCCAGCCGGCGGATAGTGGAAAGCCCACCAGATATGGAGGGTAGCAGGGAAATAAAATAACCGGGGTGGACCAAAATCAGCCCTACTGCCTTGTAGGAAGTGGAGGGATCCACAAATGCTCCGGACCAAACCCAAACAAAGGCAGCCGTCCAGAGAGCTGTGAGGGACAACCCCCCCCAAGATGGTTGTGCGCAGGGCTAAAAACCCAGCCATGTAAAAAAAAAAAACAACATGTTATGAAAGACAAACAACTAAAAACCATTCAAGGTAATTACTAATAACTGACTGTAATTAAGTATAACTCACAACACATATCACCACCAGCATAAATGATCCATCACAGCAGCATGAGGGCATTCAAGTTAATAATAAATCTGGCATCCTTTCACTACATACTTTACAACACATATAGACAGATTGCTGACCTTTGGGTTGGTGATCCTGGTCTTGTTACCGTCCATCTGTATGATGACCTGACTGGACAAACCATCTTCTCTGTGGAAACAACAAATGTTAAGGGATCAGCCAGTGAGTCATGAAAGTGTGGGTACGTTGGAGTGATGGGTCAGGCCAACTATGAGACTATGGGTTTCAGATCAGCCAGTGGGTCATGATAGTGTGCGTACGTCGGAGTGATGCGTCAGGCCAACTATGAGACTATGGCTTTCAGATCAGCCAGTGGGTCATGATAGTGTGCGTACGTCGGAGTGATGGGTCAGGCCAACTATGAGACTATGGCTTTCAGATCAGCCAATGAGACTATGGCTTTCAGATCAGCCAGTGGGACTATGGCTTTCAGATCAGCCAATGAGACTATCTATGGCTTTCAGATCAGCCAGTGGGACTATGGCTTTCAGATCAGCCAATGAGACTATGGCTTTCAGATCAGCCAATGAGACTATGGCTTTCAGATTATCCAAGAGATTATAGCTTTCAGATCAGCCAATGAGATTATGGCTTTCAGATCAGCCAATGAGACTATGGCTTTCAGATCAGCCAATGAGATTATGGCTTTCAGATCAGTCAATGAAACTATAGCTTTCAGATCAACCACTGAGATGGTGACTTTCAGATCAGCCAATGAGGCTATGGCTTTCGGATCAGCCAATTACATATGACAGTGTGTAAGTTTGAATGACAGGGCTGGCCAACTTGGAAACTATGGCTTTCAGAAGTTAACTTTATGAACAATCAAAGTATTTCAGTATAAAGATGTTTTTAAAAATCTAAAGGACTTATTTAAAGGGATAATCAAAGAGTACGTGGAATATGAGAAGAATTCAACACAAAAGGATCAACAGACAAATTTTGATGCTAAAGGCTAATGTCACAAAACTTGATGGGTAGCAATGGAGGCTAAAAATTGATGATATAATGTCGTATCTGATCCTTGAAAACTTTATTTGTTTTGATATTTGGAAAGTATGATTTTTGTTCCCAGTGTCTAAAAACTTGTCAATTTTTTTTTTATCAGTAAATTTGATGATTTCTTTCGATTTCTACAGTCTACATTAAACTTAAATAGGTTTTTGTTTTTAAAATACTTTGTGACTTTCATTGTTGTCTAAAACTTTTAATATGTTTTGATCTATGTAAACTTGAGGTTAGGATGTGTAGCAATACGAATATTATTTTAAAATCTACAAATGTTTCAATTTGTGGATGGTCAGTTGTTGTATTTAAAGTCAGCAACGTCCGGTTATTAAAATCTGAATACGTGTATTAATACGTCGGCTGAACAAATCACGTAAGTCAGTTCATTATGTTAGAGGCTACTTGCGGGTGATGAGAGACAATTGCGGCAGAGTGTTCATTAGGTCAAAGGCGGTGTGCAACAATGAGGCATAATTGCTGCGATCTTCACTAAACAGCAAACTGACCAGCGACGTTATTATTCGGCCAATGAGGGCTGCCTTACGTCATGAGCCCCAACAAACGTACTTATCTACACACCACGTAACCTAATGGCATGTGAACACATGACGTGCCCGCAACTCACCCGCCCTCCCCGTTAAGTGATGTGTGTATTTATCTACACACCAACTAATGCCAGGTTCATTTCATACACGCTCAAATAAATGCTAAGTGTGTATTTGATCTGCACACAACTGGTATGATGTTCATACACGCTCAAATAAGTGATATGTGTGTATTTGATCTACACATCAACTAATGTCCAGGTCATGTTCATACAAGATCAAATAAATGATGTGTGTATCTAATCTACACACCAACTAATGCCAGGTTCATACATGCTTTAATAAATGATGTGTGTATTCAATCTACACACCAACTATGCCAGGTTCATACAAGCTCAGATAAAAAGATGTGTGTATTTGTTCTACACACCTACTAATGCCAGATTCATCATACATTCTTAAATTAATGATATGTGTATTTGTTCTACACTTAAATTAATGATTAATGATGTGTGTATTTGTTCTACACACCAACTAATGCCAGATTCATCATACATTCTTAAATTAATGATGTGTGTATAATTTGTTCTACACACCGACTCAATGTCAAGGTCATGTTCATACAAGCTCAAATAAATGATGTGTGTATTTGATCTACACAACAATGTTTTCGATGGAGATGTCCGATTACAGTAAGGCTTGGGGCAAAGTGTTTGTCTCCCCCGTGAGTTAGGCCAATGGAATGTATTGGCTGCAATCAATCAAGTATGGCGTCAGCTGGCAGATCGAGGATGAGAATCCGGTCACACAACACCAACGTCAATAGGTACAAGACCCACGGCGATAGGTACAAGACCCACGGCAATAGGTACAACACCAACGGCAATAGGTACAACACCAACGGCAATAGGTACAAGACCCACGGCAATAGGTACAACACCAACGGCAATAGGTACAAGACCCACGGCAATAGGTACAAGACCCACGGCAATAGGTACAAGACCCACGGCAATAGGTACAACACCAACGGCAATAGGTACAAGACCCACGAAAATAGGTACAACACCAACGGCAATAGGTACAAGACCCACGGCAATAGGTACAACACCAACGGCAATAGGTACAAGACCCACGGCAATCACGGCAATAGGTACAACACCAACGGCAATAGGTACAAGACCCACGGCAATAGGTACAAGACCCACGGCAATAGGTACAACACCAACAGCAATAGGTACAAGACCCACGGCAATAGGTACAACACCAACGGCAATAGGTACAACACCAACGGCAATAGGTACAACACCAACGGCAATAGGTACAACACCAACGGCAATATGTACAACACCAACGGCAATATGTACAACACCAACGGCAATAGGTACAACACCAACGGCAATAGGTACAACACCAACGGCAATAGGTACAACACCAACGGCAATAGGTACAAGACCCACGGCAATAGGTACAAGACCCACGGCAATAGGTACAACAACAACGGCAATAACTGGATATGTCACGGGAACCTACTGTCTCAGACCTGTGGCTATCTCACGGGAACCTACTGTCTCAGACCTGTGGCTATCTCACCGGAACCTGTGTCTCAGGCCTGTGGCTATCTCACGGGAACCTACTGTCTCAGACCTGTGTCTATGTCACGGGAACCTACTGTCTCAGACCTGTGGCTATCTCACGGGAACCTACTGTCTCAGACCTGTGTCTAAGTCACGGGAACCTACTGTCTCAGACCTGTGGCTATCTCACGTGAACCTACTGTCTCAGACCCGTGACTATCTCACGGGAACCTACTGTCTTAGACCTGTGGCTATCTCACGGGAACCTACTGTCTTAGACCTGTGGCTATCTCACGGGAACCTACTGTCTCAGACCCGTGACCATCTCATGGGAACCTACTGTCTCAGACCTGTGGCTATCTCACGGGAACCTACTGTCTCAGACTCGTGGCCATCTCACGGGAACCTACTGTCTCAGACCTGTGGCTATCTCACGGGAACCTACTGTCTCAGACCTGTGGCTATCTCACGGGAACCTACTGTCTCAGACCTGTGGCTTCTCACGGGAACCTACTGTCTCAGACCTGTGGCTTTCTCACGGGAACCTACTGTCTCAGACCCGTGGCCATCTCACGGGAACCTACTGTCTCAGACCTGTGGCTATCTCACGGGAACCTACTGTCTCAGACCTGTGGCTATCTCACGGGAACCTACTGTCTCAGACCCGTGGCCATCTCACGGGAACCTACTGTCTCAGACCCGTGGCCATCTCACGGGAACCTTATCAAACAAAGGGACCTAATTCAGTGTAACTATGCGAGTTGAGCTTGTCTAACTTTTTAACAAAGTTCCATGTATTCGACGAAGGGGACATAATTTGCCTCTAAGAGATGACACTGAGTGACATAGACTGGCCATCTGACATTGATTGGCCATCTGACATAGATTGGCCATCTGAAATTGATTGGCCTCCACAGGTCCCGCCCAGTATTGAGGTGTCTGTCAGCGTGTTATGATGATAGCACAGAACGGACATCGCTTGAGCATTGACTGGGGCACTCAATAATTGGTGTACAGCCGTAGCTTGCACCGAGGTGTGGCTGACACGTCTTATGTAGTCAGTCTGACTTATCATACGGTGTGTCTGACTTATCATATGTTGTCAGCCTGACTTATCATACAGTGTGTCTGACTTATCATATGTTGTCAGCCTGACTTATCATACGGTGTGTCTGACTTATCATATGTTGTCAGTCTGACTTATCATAAGGTGTGTCTGACTTATCTTATCTTGTAAGTCTGACTTATCTTATGTTGTTAGTCTGACTTATCATAAGGTGTGTCTGACTTATCTTATGTTGTAAGTCTGACTTATCATAAGGTGTGTCTGACTTATATGCTGTCAGTCTGACTTATCATACGGTGTGTCTGAATTATCTTGTGTTGTCAGTCTGACTTATCATAAGGTGTGTCTGACTTAGTTTATGTTGTCAGTTTGACTTATCATAAGGTGTGTCTGACCTATCTTGTGTTGTCAGTCTGACTTATCATAAGGTGTGTCTGACTTATTTTATGTTGTCAGTCTGACTTATCATAATGTGTGTCCGACTTATCATATGTTGTTGGTCTGACTTATCATATGTTGTCAGTCTGACTTATCATATGTTGTCAGTCTGACTTATCATAAGGTGTGTCTGACTTATCTTATGTTGTCAGTGTGACTTATCATACTGTGTGTCTGACTTATCATATGTTGTCAGTCTGACTTATCATATGGTGTGCCTGACATATCTTATGTTGTCAGTCTGACTTATCATACAGTGTGTCTGACTTATTTTATGTTGTTAGTCTGACTTATCATAAGGTGTGACTGACTTATCTTATGTTGTGAGTCTGACTTATCATACGGTGTGTTTGACTTATCTAATGTTGTCAGTCTGACTCTATCAGTTCATCTATATGACATCTTGTTATACTTATACTAGCCAACTCTATCAGTTCATCTATATGACATCTTGTTATACTAGCCTACTCTATCAGTTCATCTATTCTACATCTTGTTATACTAGCCTACTCTATCAGTTCATCTATATGACATCTTGTTATACTAGCCTACTCTATCAGTTCATCTATTCTAATCTTGTTATACTAGCCTACTCTATCAGTTCATCTAAATGACATCTTGTTATACTAGCCTACTCTATCAGTTCATCTATATGACATCTTGTTATGCTAGCATACTCTATCAGTTCATCTATATGACATCTTGTTATACTAGCCTACTCTATCAGTTCATCTATTCTAATCTTGTTATACTAGCCTACTCTATCAGTTCATCTATTCTACATCTTGTTATACTAGCCTACTCTATCAGTTCATCTATATGACATCTTGTTAAACTAGCCTACTCTATCAGTTCATCTATATGACATCTTGTTATACTAGCCTACTCTATCAGTTCATCTATATGACATCTAGTTATACTAGCCTACTCTATCAGATCATCTATTCTACATCTTGTTATACTAGCCTACTCTATCAGTTCATCTATTCTACATCTTGTTATAATAGCCTACTCTATCAGTTCATCTATTCTACATCTTGTTATACTAGCCTACTCTATCAGTTCATCTATATGACATCTTGTTATACTAGCCTACTCTATCAGTTCATCTATTCTACATCTTGATCTAAAAGCTAACCCCATCAGAGTACAATTACTCAGCAATATAAATATTACACCAATGGATGCAATGGGCTGGGGGGGCAGGTAATCCTATTGAAGCAGTTGGTTGGTATGATTCAGGAGAAAAAGAAAGGACAAACACATCAAATATGGATTTCGATGGCACAGCTAGTTATGTCTTGAACAGCAATAATAAAATATTATGAATTAGACCAAGAATAAGATGTACAGTAGCTAGTAGATGTGTGACTGGTGAGCCAGGCTGTAGGTAGCTAGTAGATGTGTGGTTGGTGAGCCAGGCTGTAGGTAGCTAGTAGATGTCTGGTTGGTGAGCCAGGCTGTAGGTAGCTAGTAGATGTGTGGTTGGTGAGCTAGTAGATGTGTGGTTGGTGAGCTAGTAGATGTGTGGTTGGTGAGCTAGTAGATGTGTGGTCGGTGAGCCAGGCTGTAGGTAGCTAATAGATGTGTGGTTGGTGAGCCAGGCTGTAGGTAGCTAGTAGATGTGTGGTTGGTGAGCTAGTAGATGTGTGGTTGGTGAGCCAGGCTGTAGGTAGCTAGTAGATGTGTGGTTGGTGAGCCAGGCTTTAGGTAGCTAGTAGATGTGTGGTCGGTGAGCCAGGCTGTAGGTAGCTAGTAGATGTGTGGTTGGTGAGCTAGTAGATGTGTGGTTGGTGAGCCAGGCTGTAGGTAGCCAGGAGGTGTGGTTGGTGAGCCAGGCTGTAGGTAGCCAGTAGATGTGTGGTTGGTGAGCTAGTAGATGTGTGGTTGGTGAGCCAGGCTGTAGGTAGCCAGTAGATGTGTGGTTGGTGAGCTAGTAGATGGATGGTTGGTGAGCCAGGCTGTAGGTAGCCAGTAGGTGTGGTTGGTGAGCTAGGCTGTAGGTAGCTAGTAGATGTGTGGTTGGTGAGCTAGTAGATGTGTGGTTGGTGAGCCAGGCTGTAGGTAGCCAGTAGGTGTGGTTGGTGAGCCAGGCTGTAGGTAGCTAGTAGATGTGTGGTTGGTGAGCTAGTAGATGTGTGGTTGGTGAGCTAGTAGATGTGTGGTTGGTGTGCTAGTAGATGTGTGGTTGGTGAGCTAGTAGATGTGTGGTTGGTGAGCTAGTAGATGGGTGGTTGGTGAGCTAGTAGATGTGTGGTTGGTGAGCTAGTAGATGTGTGGTTGGTGAGCCAGGCTGTAGGTAGCCAGTAGATGTGTGGTTGGTGAGCTAGTAGATAGGTGGTTGGTGAGCCAGGCTGTAGGTAGCCAGTAGGTGTGGTTGGTGAGCTAGGCTGTAGGTAGCCAGTAGATGGGTGGTTGGTGAGCCAAGCTCCAGAAAAAACTTATTGTTTTTAATTTTTACTAATCTTTAATCCAGTGGTTCTCAACTAATGGGACAAACAACTTTTGGGAGCATGGAAATCAAAGGGGGGAGGCCCTGAAGCTTCATGTTTATTTTCATTTCTATAAGAATTTTTCACATCTCTTTTGGAATGAAGAAGATATTTGGTATAAACATTTACAGCCCCATTAATACTTTACAAGCAATTGAAACAGGTTTCCGGACCCCTGGCCATGTTTTATCTATAACTGGCCAAAATAAAATTTTGTCTAACAGAAATATATGCTTAAAAGATGAGAATGACACATAAAATATATAAATCTAATTTGAACAACCAAAAGGCAGAAAACCCTTGTAGGAATAGACTTTAATCTTAAATACAATAGCATATCAATTAGTGTGTGTAGCACACTGACATTTCTGATTGTGTCAATGTGACAACAAAAATCATTTAGACATCCAAAAATGTATTTTTACTTTTAATTCTCTGCAAGGCTCAAGTTTTCACACCAAACTAAGACACCCCCCCACAAGCTGTTTATAAACTAAGACACCCCCCCATAAGCTGTTTATAAACTAAGACACACACCCCACAAGCTGTTTATAAACTAAGACACACACCCACAAGCTGTTTATAAACTAAGACGCCCCCCCCACAAGCTGTTTATAAACTAAGACGCACCCCCCCCCCCACAAGCTGTTTATAAACTAGAACAAAGAGATGAATTTTCATCATCTTCAAATAGATTTCAAAGAGAGTAAATACTGAATAATTTATATATCCCAAATGAAATAATTTTTTTTCTATTAAATCAATATAATAAAAACTTATGTCACACTTAAACACTTTAACGTGATCAACGTTTTAAGGTTTTAATGGGTGACGTCCTCTTTTTACTAGGTCTTTTAAAATTTACATTGTTTAGATTGCTTCCCTTACACATACACTGACAGTCCCAAAATGATTACTATAATTAATTAACATTTTAATTCAAATAGTAATATTATAAGCTACTGATACTTATTTTTATTTTTGACATAAAATATTATTTTTTTAAATGAGGCTATTGTAGACATCAAAAAGGGTGACCCACCAAAACGGCCCTGGACAAAATGGCCCCAGGAAAATGTTTACATTTCTTAACAAATAATTTACTTTTTTTTTTGCATTTTAAGCTTTTGTCAATTTTTTTACCTTTAAAAAAGGGGTAAAATTGTAAAATTATCACTTGTGATTTGTGATGTTATTGTTATAATATTTTTCCTTGTCAACAACAAACCGTTACTTTGTACCATATTGAATAAAGACAATTTTTCGGGATGTTGCTAATGCTACGACATTTCGTAACGCTAGCCAGGACACTTCTGCTACGACACCTTCGACTAGTCGTAGCAGAAGTTTCCTGGCTAGTGCTACGACTGGTCTCAACAGTAGACACTTCGAAAGAACTAAGTCACTAGACGTAGCACTAGCAAAATCCAGTTGAGTTATGTGCCGTTACATTTTCGTAGTAGTAGTAGCAGACACTTCATTTTTACTATTAGTATTCTACTATTAGTCCAAGTCCGTTTTGTCGGGGAAAATGTGGAAGTGCATTTGTTGAGGCCGCTTTGTTCGGGGCTGTTTTTTCGGTGAACCATCAAAAAAGATCTATTTAAAAAATTATTAAGTTTAAGGCTAAAGTAAACTAAACGTTCAGTAGTTACAGTATCAGTAAGTTACACTATCAAAAATGGTAATAAATTTTAATTCGCTGCGAAATAATCAATGAATTGAATATGTCCATAATTATAATGCCCATAACTGCAGTTTAAACTTTAAGTTACTTTAACCCAGAAAACATTACACACAACACATTGACATCTGAATTTCAACAACAACAATACATATTATATTTGCTTTAGAAATATGTATAGTTTATTTTAAATTTATTAAATATTGTTTCATTGTTTGGCTTACCTCTGATTTAATGGTCTCACTCTAACAGCGACTTTGACCGACGTCATCATCAAAGGCTAGTTACACTATCCAGGGTATCCAACACCTGACTAGATTATGTATATTATCATGTTAAAATTTTTTAATGAAAGTAAAATTCTAAAAAACGAATATTAAATGTAGCTCAAATTTATCCTTATGTCGATATCTCAAAACACAACGCCATTATTAATCTCTGTTATGACATGTGACCATTCTATAAAAAGAAATTGGACGGTGACATTAAAAAAAAAGCCTATTACATTATTTTAATACTATTGAAAACTTTGGGAAGAATACCGATATTGTAAAATCTACCTTTTATTTGGGTTTTAGAAACGCCTTAAAATTTACACTTAAAACCAGTTTAAAATTTTAATAATCGCATTATTTAAAATATACGTTTATTCTAAAATGCAATAACAAGAACATTTTCACACTCTTACACTCTCTTAAATTGGTTAAATATATTTACTTATTACTCTAATATATTAATATTAGATATAAGACCTATTCGCCTGTTTATAAATATAGCAACCGTTCGTGGAAAAATCGATTCTATAATGGATTAATAATAATATATATCTTCAAAATGTATGGTTTGGGTGACATGTTCATATTTAAAACAAGAAAGAAAATCGTCAATCGTATCACAAAGTAAAGGCGCCAAACGAAATATATGCGTCCTCTCAAACTCACGATCTCCTCAGCGTTAGGGCCTGACAACGATCTGCTGGGAGCTGAATTTCCCCCACACACACGAGTTTGGATTTTTAGAATATATTGGTAAAGATATTGTTATTTCCTATACTTCGTCAATGGTTGAAAAAAATACTTGTTCTTATTTTTGTTCCACAACAATGATAGATGCGTATTATAATATGTTTTTAAAGTCACTTAAATTAATATGAATTTTAACCTTTCTTGCAACATATTAGATTACCTTTTGGCAAGAATTGTTACAAAAAATGTGCTGGTAAAGTTTAGATGGAAATTAATATTTTCCAAAGGACATTTTCAAATTTAACTGAGACTAGTTGATTCATTAAAAAACAAGATGAAAAAACAATAAAATGTAAGACTAGACATAAACCATAGATAAGGGGCCATCCATAAATGACGCCATACACCTAGGGGGGAGGGGGGTCCACAGATTTGTGATGATCTTTGATGGGGAGGGGGTGTGTGAGAAATGTGACGTCACACACCTAGGGGGAGGGGGGTCCACAGATTTGTGATGATCTTTGATGGGGAGGGGGTGTGAGAAATGTGACGTCACACACCTGGGGGGTGTTTGAGAAATGTGACGTCAAACAC
>MUZC01001495.1:46136-64841 GCA_002072015.1 Radix auricularia
TTTAAACGTACGTAACAAAAATTAAAAATAGTCTCTCGATCATTCTAAATCTGTATCGAACGGCGCAGCAACAAGCATAACAAATATAAAGTTTCTGAGTTGAGAACCGGGTGACACCAAAACGTAAAATTCTGTATGTACCCGTTTAATATCTGACACTGGCAGACTCGGAAAAGGTTATTGAGATGAGTTGTGAGGGGGGGGAATACCTTGAGCTACCGTAATGGGTGATAACAACCCCAACGATGCCTCTGAGTTAGCCAGAAAAAACCGTGCTCAAAACGCTCCCAGTGACATCCTGATCATCTCTTGTCTGATCGGAGGACGCACCTTTCCGGCGAAGATTGGTCTCATTACCAACGAACTCACCTTTCACAGCCCATTAAAAAAAAATCAAGGAGTGAATTAACTTTTTAACTTTTATATATTCCCATTATTAGATGGCATTCCTTTATGCTCAATTTAATCTGGAAATCAAATAAAGTGCAAACATTTTAAACTCTTAACACTTTTTGAGTTGTTCATAGTACTGTAATACTATCAAAAGCTTTCTGGTATAGTAACATGTATATTCACCGTAGCAACACTGAACCCGGAAACAATTATCAAAATTGCGCGAAACTCTAAAAGACACTCAAAACCACGTACAATAAAATTTCACTATTAAAAATAAGAGATAAATTGAGATTTAAAACTAATAATACAGCTAAAAAATTAACTGTAAGATGTCCGGTGTTTCCACAGAGGCGATTTCGGACGAATTTGATGTATTTGGAGCTGATGTTAATGACGAACAACTATTAAAATGTGAGTGTGCTATAAACTTGACATATAGTGGCAGGTCTAGACTCTAGTCCTAGTCGTAACATCAGCCAGTAAACTACTGCTACGACTAGTCGTAGTCGTAGCAATAAAATTTAGGTAAACAAGGATTACTCAGTCCGCACCGCCATTATCGGCGGCCATCTTGTTGCTAAGGCACGTGACCGCCGTGACTTTCGGAAAAGTAGTGCGAGCCCCGTGAAATCAGAGGGGTAGGGGAATCGGGGATTCTAAAATTGCGCAGTTTTTTTAGCTACCGGCAAATTAAAAAAAAAAAAATTCACGGGGCTCGCATTACTTTTCCGGCGGTGACGTGCCATAGCAACAAGATGGCCGAAGGATTGGGGGACATTCTAATATTTTAAGGAGTATTTTTTAGCGTTTTTCATAAAAGCAAAATAGTTGTAAAAATGAAGAAAACAATGGGTACTCACCGATCAGGCATCGGAATCACAACAAAGGGGGATACACTTTTTAAATCCTTTTAGAAATTCATGCATTAGATCACTGCTGCCACTATTAAAATTCTATAGCTATACCTTACCCAAACCTTAAAATTAAAATCTTCAATTTTTTGAAATTGATAACTAAACCTAACCTAAGAACTGTCTTGGCCCGTCGAGATGAGGTTCTGAATGATTGCTGGGACCGTCGAGATGAGGTTCTGAATGATGGCTGGGACCCTCGAGATGAGGTTCTGAATGATTGCTGGGACCCTCGAGATGAGGTTCTGAATGATGGCTGGGACCTCAATATTCAGAAAATTCTAAAGCTATACCTAACCCAAACCCTAAAATCTTCAATTTTCCGAAAATTCTATCAAAAAATGGCTACTTACGACATGGTGGAAAAAAAGCCCGCCAAGGAATTAGCAGCACTCCTTTTCTAAATGAGCACAGCAAATAGTTCTTAGAATATACTCAAAAATGAACAGGAGACCCCAATAATGATAATAAACAAATTATTTACATTTTTACAGCAAGGGGAGGTAATATTCAAGGGAAGCAACTATCCTTCATAGCAACCGGAAGAGACGCGACGCTGCGGTCGGAGTTATACGTTTTAGCCAAAATTTATTTTGGATAGATATGGCAAAACACGTCTGGAAGTATCTGTAGTTTATTAAGTGGCTGAAGCGGAATGACCGTGACGTCACAGTCGACATACTTCGCATTAACCTATTATTTTTTTAGTCTACTTCCTCTTTCTCCATTATTTATAAATGTCCCTCTGAGCTTCATAGTTAGTTAGTTACTAAATGTTACTTGAAACTTATACATGTCCTGAAGTTGTTGTGCTAATTAAACTAATTATCACTGAACGGATCAAAATCAAAGATGGCGGCTGCGTCTAGGTTGCAGTTACTTGCCCCTTACTATTATTTCCACAGCCCACGGTTGTCTCCCTCCTGGCCTCCCCTAAAAAAATTTAAACTGTGGGAGAGGTTTAAGGTGAGGGGGGACGTCTCCCCTTATAATTATAAATAAAATATTAAACGGGNAAAAAAAAAAAAAAGAAACGGAGGTGGGGAATAGGGCTGTCAATTTTTTGAAAAATGCTGCCCGGGTACCCGTCCAAATTTCGAACGGGTACCCGGGTTACCCGTTCAAAACATCGCATAATTTTCACCGTCATACAGCTATTCTATGCAACCTAGCCACCTTCCATGCCCTTATTTCTCAGTAACCACACGGCCGACGTCTAAAAGTGATGTCACATGATTTTGGCTGATTCATACCCCCCTCCCCCGCCATTGTCACAAAAACTTAGAACCCCCTTAGAACAAAGATTTGCAGCCGCCGCCCCCTCCCCCATAATAGCTGTACCTCCTTTTTGAAAATGATAATTTGTGAAATAACTTTGTCACTTAAGTTTGTATTTAATGTGAAGTTGAACTCTATTAAATCGATACACGTGTAAATCCATGTAAATTGTCAAATAAATTGTAAGCATTCAATTTTTTAAGTGGAACTTTTATTTTAAGTTGCACGTTTTGATGTGATGTCACATTTCTAAAACACACAACCCCTTCGTCACACATGTATGATCGCCTCCTCCGTAGGTGCTATACGTCATTTTATTTTATTAGACTGTTAGTAACTAATTTATTGACTTTAAAAAAATTACTAATTTTGGTGTATTATTTTTTTTTTTAAATGAGGCACTCGTGGGAACGAACACGCAAAACACAATCGAATGGGGGGAGGAGAGGGGGGAGATAAACAACGTCTACAATCTGAAATCCTATGTCGTCGTATTTCAAAGTAACTTTAATGTTAAAGCAGGGATGTTTTTATTAACAATACCAAACACGGCCTCATTCATCTCTATGCAGTCCCGCCCCACGGCCGACGACTTACCCATTTGAAATTGTTAGTAACTGATTAATTTATTAACTTTAAATACTGACAACCTTGTACATCAGTTTTTCTAGGTCAACACGTGTTAATTCACACAAGAAGCACAAGCGAATGCAAGGGGTGTGGGTTATATGAATGAAGGGAGGAGAGGGGGGTGTAGATAAACAACATTAGCTAGTATCAGTCGGCGTATTTCAAAGCGAAGTTACTGTCACAGAAGGGATTTTTTTTACTAACAAACGCCGCTATTATCTCTAACATTTTTATTTTTGGCAGAGGACTTTTATTATCCTTATCTATATGATTCTTTTAAAGCGCCAAAATCATTTGTGTTTGCGATTTCTGTTTCACGTTGAGAGAAAAAGATGTATCAAAATACATTTCCCGTTGACAGATATTTCTCCTTAGATATAATTTACTGCATTTATTTCAAACAAACATTTTCATTTGAAAAATTATTTCGCAAAAAAAAAATTATAAAAAAAAAAACGAATGGGAGCCGAAGTTTTGACTCCGTTAATATAGACATTGAAGTTACATTTTCACGGGTACCCGGGCGGAATTTTACTACCCGATAATCTGATGGCAACGGGTACCCAGGTCCCGGGTACCCGTTGACAGGCCTAGTGGGGAACGCCTCCCCTTGTAATTACTAGATTGGAATCATTGAATATGAAACTGTGGACAAAGCTTGTCAAAGCGAGTGATGCAATAAGCCGCGAATTTGAAGGCTTGCTCTTTTTGGCTTTGCCACTGTAGCGCAAACATCACGTTGAAAATGTATTAGTGATAGTGATTTGCTAAATGGAAGCTGAAATTTAAGTGTCTTGCTAGTGATATTATGTTAGAAGGATATAGCTCAAGAATTATTTATAAAATTAGTGATAAAAGTGTATTTTTTGTGATTGCCTTCCATTGCCTGGCCCATTTCAATTTCAGCATTTTTCCTCGGTTGGGACCATCAATCCGCCCGCCATAGTAGTCACTGAGTGACATTTGATTAATAATTCAACTCTACTTTTACTTTCACTTTGAAGGGCATATAAAATTGTTGAACTTAACCGTCAGAAATTTTACGCATAGATAGTCATGATAATTTGATAATTTATATAACTCAGTACCCCATCAAGCAGCTTCACAAAAATATTGAAACATAATTATCAATACAATCAATGTAAAACATTCAAATACTAACTACATCTAAAGACTCTACAGGCATTGCAGGCATTATTAAATTGCAGTTATTGAATTACATAATATAACTGCATATAAAAAATTAAAATGTTTAGCTTTGTATCCATTTTTTTTATAGCGATATCTGACACTGTGCTATGTATTTACAATAGCAAGCTCTATTGAAATGGTAAAAACAGTATAATGGAAAAGGAAGTCAATACATTCAGTACTGTAATACAGTGGCTTGATACCATAATTTTATAAATAAATGTTTTTAACATTGATGGGAGAAAAAAAAAGATTCTTCTGTCCATCCACCAATGTCCCTACAATGTAATCTCTTTGCTTCACGGAGACGTACCAATCCTCGTTAATTAAATCTTTTATTTTTCTCCTTTCAGTTCAGGAGATGTGTAACTCGTACGACTTAGACGCCACCAGCATAGCTAATCATTGGATGGCGTTTTCTTCTTCGAGAAAGATGGGCCTGACTTTAGAAAATCTCCAAATTTTCGACAGGGAGGTAACAATTCAATAAACTTTTTCAAATTTTGTTCGAATAAAGGTTTAATTCATACATGAGGTGACTTTTGTTTCATTTATTGGTCTTCGCCAATTTTAAGTGTAAATAAAATGCAAAAATCAAAATTGACAATATTATTAAATATGAAAAGTACTTTGATGTTACCGCAAGCATGTCTGATCAGCAGCCATCCTTATATAAATACTTATAAAACCTTAAGACAAGCCTTTCTTGTAATTGTAGTCCCAAGAAGAATGAACTGTTTTTTCACTTTAAAGGTTGGGAAATAGCCACATCGCTGCTGCTATTTGTTAAGGGGGTTGGGGCTGCTCTTGAAAATCTTTCTCTTGGATTTTGTGTGATGATACTATGATATGATTATTCTTGCAGTGGCTTCCAAAAAAGATTCTGGGAGCACAGCCAAAAACACCTCAAATGAAAAGAACCAAAATCTTGAATAAAGATACCATTGACAGGTATGTAAAAACTTGGTGGAAATGATTGCATGAAGCTCTGAAATTCTTTACACCATTTTTATCAACAATGATACAATCTTACTTCACTCCAACACTGATATAATCTTACTTCATTCCAACACAGATTCAATCTTCATTCCAACACAGATACAATCTTACTTCATTCCAACACAGATTCAATCTTCATTCCAACACTGATTCAATCTTACTTCATTCCAACACTGATTCAATCTTACTTCATTCCAACACTGATTCAATCTTACTTCATTCCAACACTGATTCAATCTTCATTCCAACACAGATACAATCTTACTTCATTCCAACACAGAATCAATCTTCATTCCAACACAGATACAATCTTCATTCCAACACAGATTCAATCTTCATTCCAACACAGATTCAATCTTCATTCCAACACTGATTCAATCTTACTTCACTCCAACACTGATTCAATATTCATTCCAACACTGATACAATCTTACTTCATTCTCTCCCTTACAGTATCTTAGTCGACCAGTTTGATGTTGTTGGATCATACGCCACACCAGAAGACAAGGTAGAATTGTCTTTTTTAGTACTAGGCTCATTGATATGATTTTACTGAAGGATTTGATATAAATAATATTGTCACTTTGTCAGTTATGTGATTTTTTTGAAGGATTTGATATAAATAATATTGTCACTTTGTCAGTTATGTGATTTTATTGAAGGAGTTGATATAAATAATATTGTCACTTTGTCAGTTATAATATAATTGAGCATCAATGCAACATTAAATTTCCTGATGTTCATCTTCATGGAGTCACGCTGTTTTTGTTGTTTTGTTTAAGAGGCAAATAGCACAGTCCAAACGGCAGCTGACACCCGAAGACATAAATAATTCCAATAAAAAGTTTATGGGTCACAACAGAAGTCCATCCGTCAAGTCTGTTTTCTCACCTACTGTCAAGTCATCAGCAGGGTTGGTCATTCAAAAAATTATTTGTATTGGTTAAAGATTTATTATTTATTTGTTTTTGTTGCTATTTGATCGGATAGATCGGGGTCTCCAAACTTTTCTGCCGGAGGGCCGCATTAACTGTCAAACAGCAGCTTGGGGGGGCAGACTACTAACCCCCAACTCTAAGTTATGTGACGGATTACAGATAAAAATAGTATTTTCTTTTTTTGAGATTAAAAGGTCTCCAGGGGCCGGATGAGAGGGCCTCGCTGGCCGCATCTGGCCCGGGGGCCGTAGTTTGGAGACTCCCGAGATATATAATCATGTAGTCGAGTTAACGTTTTTATTCCTACTAATTAAAATTATTTGTTATGAAAATAAATTTTTATTAAATTTTTTGTATTAAGCTCCACTCCTTCAGGCAAGTTCTCTCTGAGGTCTAATGCTGGGGATATTGTTCACAAGTTTGGCAACACTGCTGGGGCATCATGGAAGGGAGATAACCACGGAGTCAATGTTGAACCCTTTGGTGGCACAGATCCTGTCACCTCACAGATAAAATACATGTTCCAAAAGATGTCAGATAAAGGATATGGTAAATATGATGAAAATATATATTTTTCAAAAGATGATGGATAAGGGAAGGGAGGGGTATTGTAAACTTTCTGTTGTTTCAAGTCTAGGTCTGTCTAAATGGCTGAGAGGTATTTATAGTATAACTCTTGTTATGGTCTCACAAACAATTATAACTGGTTGCTGGTAACATTTATAGTATAGCTCTTGTTATGGTCTCACATAACTGGTTGCTGGTAACATCACAGTTAAATAATTTGATGTAAGTTGATCACAGATAAATTACTACACAGTAATGATTGTAGTAAGGTTGTTAACCGGTTATTCGGTTAACCGGTCCTCAGACCAGGACCGGTCATCTTTATTCGGGACCGTAGGACCGTGTAACCCAAAAGAAAACAACAACAACAAACTAACAAAAACTAGCGTTAACGCAGTGAAAAAAACAACACAAGCGGTAACGCGCCTCGCCTCTCCCTCTCGCTTTGTCGCGGTGAGTTAAAGCGATACCAAGATCCAGCCGATTAATCGCCCGATATCTTTGCTACGTCTTTCAAATACCTCTCGTAATATAGGTACATGTACTTCACTAAGCGGCCGGTCATCTTTATTCATGACCGTAAGACCGCCTAACCCAAAAGAAAACAACAACAAACCTAGCGATAACGTAGTGAAAAAAAAACAACACAAGCGGTAACGCCTCTCCCTCTCGCTTTGTCGCGGTGACTGTACTAGACTAACACAGTGTGCGTTAGATGTCAACAACGGTCAAGGCCGAGGCTGTTTCTATTTATATTAATTATAGTCAGTTTCTTATAAAGACAAAGAAAGCTATAAGAGCATATGACCCCGTGACCTATCCGCATTTTCTGATCACCGGTTTATAGTCTGTTTCAGTTCAGGCATTCAAAAACTTATCGGCGCACGCCGCTTAGTGAAGTACATGTACCTATATTACGAGAGGTATTTGAAAGACGTAGCAAAGATACCGGGCGATTAATCGGCCCACAAATTCGAGTTCGGTCTTTTAGTGACAGTTTTCCTGCTAGTCAAAGGCATTTGATTACCACATTAATACTAGTAATAGTACGCCGAGTGTAGCTCAAACCCTATTTGAACAGAAAAAAACGGGGAGGGGGAACATGTGCGTCGCAAAATTCAATTATTCTGGCGAGTTGACGATCGAAAAATAATGTTTTTTAAAATAAATTCCATTCTATCGTAGCTTTATAATTTTATTATATTATTAATTTTAATATGCGAGTTGATCGGCATCACACACAAGAGAGGTAAACATGACGTCACAAAGGACGGGGCGAGGCGTTGGTTTTTTGAAACTAATGAAAAAACCTTGCTAACTTTAACGAACTATTGAACCTGTCCTCTTATTTAGACCGGTGAACTACGAGTACCCAAAATAAAATATTAAAAAGACAATTAACCATCACTGTTTAGTTAATTTTTTGGATTAAAAAAAATGCTTTGAATTGAGGGGCATGCGGAAAGAGCTGAACGCAAGCGGGGGGAAGCGGGCTTTGATGCCATCAGACGATGCCAGGCGACAACATTCTCTTGTTAGTTCTCAAATGGGTCTCAAAACATTAGGGATATAAGGACGAGCGGTTAACCGGTCTTTTTTTGAACGGTTAGTCGGTCCTCAAAAACGAGCGGTCTTAACAACCTTAGATTGTAGTTAGTCCATACGTATCTGTGTAAACATACACAGTAATGATTGTAATTACTCCATACGTATCTGTGTAAACATACATAGTAATGATTGTAGTTACTCCATATGTATCTGTGTAAACATACACAGTAATGATTGTAGTTACTCCATACGTATCTGTGTAAACATGATTTTCTTTATTGGGTAGTTAAAGTTGCCTCGTTTATTTTTTACTGTCAATACGTGTTTGATCCTGGAGCGGGTAAAGGTAAAGTCCCCGTTTCAGACCATGTTGATCTATGGGGTAAGTGAAGCAGCGTTCACAAGTTTCTATAGCCGTGGCATACAAGGGGGATTGTGTGGCTAGCACAATGTGCCCAAGCCGACTGACTTCCGCAACTGTCAAGTCATAGAGAGGATCTTGACTTTACATTTAAAAAAGTAACACAGACTTTCTTTATCCAGAGTACATCAAGTGGATCAACGTGAAAGCAATGGTTCTAGAAATATTTCTTTTGGAGAGTAATGAAAATATTAGCTGTATTGATGTTGAGACCTGAGAGGCTTAGTGTCATTGTAAAATTTAGTGTGGAATTGGTAGAGAAGGTATATAAATTACTGAGTGGATTTTACAGACCCACCCCTGAGAAGTTTCAGAGACATTGACGCTTTGGAATGATTTGCGAGTTTTTTTATTTTTTTTATGTTGAGCCTTCTCGTCCATGAGGGACATCCACCGATCAGCGTCTTAGATTCGTCCAAGGGCATGGGCCACATGCGAGAGACCTTTGTGGATCCCTATCCTGGTCCAGCTTCTCCAGGATCTTCCATTCTTGGCCAATTCTCTTGATGTCTGCCTCCAATTCTCGGCGCCAAGTGTTTCTTGGTCGGCCTCTTTTTCCGCTTACCCTGTGGGTTCCATTTCAGGGCTTGCCTTGTTGTATGAGATGCAGGTTTTCTTAGTTTATGACCGATCCACCTCCAACACTTTTGAAGAAACTCTTCCTCAATTGGCTTCTGTTTTGTCCGTTGCCACAGTTCCCAGTTGCTGATTTTGTTGGGCCAGTGAATTCTGAGAATCCTTCTTAGACAATTGTTGATATAAAGTACTGGATTCTGGTCAGGTTTACATTAGGGCTGTTATCGATTAATTTAAATTTAATCGTTAACTTTTGAAAAATTACTGAGTAATTAATCGATAATTTTGATTAAAGCTAAAAATAAGATTTATGAAGTCATTAAACTGACCAATTCAAGGGAAGTAACAAAAACAGGCAACTGACATTTTTTTAATTCAAATATAAATAGTTCAATGAATTGAGATTTTGTTATTGATAATTAAGTAAAAACAATGTTTAATTTTTTATATCCTTTTCTTTATAAAACGGCTTATTTTAAAGTTTACACTTTGAAAACCTTTTTTTTATGGAGAATTTGGTACGTAAAAAAGCAAACTATTATATCGCTGGTATTGGTTAAATGGTTTTCCTACTTTTTAATCGCTATTTTATCGATTAAAATTATTTTAATCGATAATTTTTTTTTACAGATTAATTGAGAAATTAATCGGTTAATTTCAGCAGCCCTAGTTTACATACATTGTTCTCCATGTCTCAGCTCCATATAGCAGCACAGGTTTCACCATAGCATTAAATTTTTGTATACTGAATTGTTAACATCCTACCATTTGGCAGGATTATGTCATAAATGATTAGAATAAATAACAGCTGGATAAAAACTTTTTAAAGATAATTTTTAATATAGTTTGTAAACATCTGCTTAAAAAATCACTGATACTCCAAGATTTAAAATTTATTCAATTAACAATGTAAATAATTTCAGATAAAATATATAAACTCTTTTTTTTTCTAGTGTTAAATGACGTCATCCAAGACATGTCAACAATCTTACAAAATGCTCACGGGATTGAAGAATTTTCTCATGTGGCTTTACCTTCTCAGGTCAGTTTTTTTAAAAAGCTTTTCTCAAGATACGAAAATATTATATCACTACTTTGCACAGTATCTTCTTTACCTTTAGCAGAAATGATTTTTTTATTGTTTTTAATTATATTTATGACTAATTTCAGTTTGTACTGGCTCAAATATACTGATCAGTAAAACATAAGTTGTAAAATCTTTTAACAATACAATAAAGGAGTGAATGTAGCATTAGCATTTGAATAATTGGCATCTTGTTTTTATTTATTTTCAAAACTGTTACCCTGTTTGGTTAGTGGCATCATATAAAAATGTATACACTTCAGGTTAGGTTAATGGCATCATATAAATATTTATACACTTCAGGTTTGGTTAGTGGCATCATATAAATATTATACACTTCAGGTTTAGTTAGTTGCATCATATAAATATTTATACACTTCAGGTTTGGTTAGTGGCATCATATAAATATTTATAAACTTCAGCTTTGGTTAGTGGCATCATATAAATATTTATACACCTCAGCTTTGGTTAATGGCATCATATAAATATTTATAAACTTCAGCTTTGGTTAGTGGCATCATATAAATATTTATAAACTTCAGCTTTGGTTAGTGGCATCATATAAATATTTATACACTTCAGGAGTCTGTCACTGTTGCTGGTAGAATATGTTGTGATAGTATTGGGCGCCTCAACAGTCAGTCAGTCTTGCTGGAGGGGTCAAGAGAAACATCATCTGGACATTGCATTAGTCTTGACCTCTCTGAATTGTCCCATTACAGTCTCTTTCCTGGGCAAGTAGGTGTTCTTTTAAACGTAACCTGAAATCAGTAATATTCCTTGTACTGGTAGGATTGTATTAGATAAAGTCTACAGCCAGAGACACCAAAATGAATTATGGTCACTTATTTTACATGTAAATAGAAAATATGTTTTCAACGGGTCTTCACTGCTTAATACTAATACTGAAGAATAAATTAATTGGAGACTTTAAAAAAAATTAATCGCACCCAATGTTAATAATTCTAGTAATAATTATTTTTATTGTTTTAAAAAAAAAAATTTTTTTGCCTTACAACAAATCTTTTTGATTTCCTGTCAGATTTTAGCATGTGAAGGTGTAAACAACATGGGCTCAAAATTTGCAGTTAAAAATATCTTCTCTGTAAGTTAAATTTTGTTAAAAATTGTTGGGAGTGGTTACCCTTGCTGGTTGTGAACTAGTTAAATTCTCAGGAAATTTCGATATTTTACTCAAGACAATTCAAATATTTTCTTACAAGAAGCTAATAACTATGATTTGGCTATTTTAATACTGTCATTTTATGTATGCAGAGAAAGAAATTTGAAGTTATGAACCTAAGAAATAATTAATTTTATCTTAATAGCTAATTTTATTGTTTGCTCTGGATTTATTTTGATTACCTAATTAAGCTTAATATTACTTTTTGATCGTTTATTCCAGAGTGTACTTTTGCCATTTCCAGAAAAAAATAGTAAACTTACTGGCAGTAAGTAATTTTACAATTCTCTGTAAAGTAGTTTATTTTTACTATACTCAATCACTTTAAATAGTTGTCTCTGTTCACTGACATAGTTGAGATTTGCTAGAGATGATTGGGAACATCTTTATTTAATTTCAGCTGGCAAAATAAGAATGACCATAGGGGTCGGACCATTCACACCTAGTGATGCTCTAGATTACTCTCCCTTGGCTGATCTTTTAAAAACAATCACACGAGACCGACCCGACGTCTGTATACTTGTAAGTTGCGTACAAAAAAAAAATGTATTTCCCTTTGTGAATACTTTAATTATTTTAATTCTGATGGTTAAAAAGACATTACTTTCAGATTTAAAAACCCAATTTGACAAATTCCATATCTCATAGATGTTAACTCTTTTTCTCCGGAACAACAATACCGATAATACCATCATTGATTTTAAATAGACGTTTTTGACGAAAGGGGATAGTTTCGTTTCTTTTCATAGCTATTGAACGTGTTTTAACCACAAAAGAGGCGTTTGAAAGGTATAGTTTTTTTTATGATGATTCAGATATTAACTCTTAAAGTGCTATAAGGTTTTTGGAAAACTTCCGCCTCAGTCCCGTAAGGATTTCCCGTATTACGATCAACCGGTTATGAAATTAAAAAATTTGCGTAAAATCCATTTATAATATTATTGTCATACTGACTTCATTTTTAAGGCTAAGAATGGTTATTTTACGCATCCAAAAGACCGTACTGAGTTTGAAACAATATTTACCTGTAGTTTAGTACTATTATTTTAGTAATGAAGTATAACGAAAACGTATCTTCGAAAAAAAAAACCCGTTAAAACTACCAAAAAACATCGCGAATCGAGCGATAACACTAGTGCCGGCAACGGCCGCCATTGCCGGAAGTCGAATGCATTGTTTTTCAAGCATTGAAGAGTTTTTACTTTCCGAGATCTCATTTCTAACGAGATTTGTATCTAGGGACGCATTACGACGCTTTAGGGATAGCGGGAAGAGACGCATTACGACGCTTTGCGACTTTAAGAGTTAATTTTAAATTGGAGATGAAACATACGCTTAGTGCTAGTAGTTGCAGTGAAATTGACAATAAGTTGACGAGTCATCTGTTGATGAACATCAAGCCCCGCCCATGTCTGAAATGCCTTGATGAACTGATAATATTACTACAAATAATAATATAAACAATATATAGTGTAATTAGAAAGCTGCTAAACTTGTTCACTAAAACCAAGTGCAATTTTAGATTTAATTTAAATTACACAATTTCTAGTTGCAATACATCGTATAGCTTCCAGTTCCATTGTAAACAGTTCAATTTTACCTGTATGGGTGACCATGGATGTTGAGCTCTACTGTTATATTTGTTTGCTTTTTTAAAATGAATTTATTTCTATTTGCTATAAAAATGAATATAGTTTTGAAAAAAACTCCACTTTATTAAATTTTGGATAAAAATCTAAATTTTAGTGACTTTGAATCAGGTTTTGAGTAAAAGAATGTTTAAAAAAAATTATTATTTTCATTAAAACAAATCATATTATTTTATGAAAGTAAAGTCAGGAATCTGTGTTGCCTAAAAACATCATTCATTCCCTTTATTTCAATACCAAATATATCATTATCTGTTAAAAAATTATTAACATTTTGAGATGGCATGGTAGCCCGGGACAAATTTCCAAAATAGATAATTCTGTCAAAATGTGGAAAATAATTCTGGAGAAAAAGAGTTACAAAATAATTACAATAATCTGAATTAATGTTTAATTTTTATTAACAAATGATTATTATTTTACAGATGGGTCCTTTTGTAGATAGCAAACATAATATGATCAATGTGAGTTAATTTTTTTAACAAACATAATATGATCAATGTGAGTTACATTTTTTTTTAACAAACATAATATGATCAATGTGAGTTACATTTTTTTTTATTATTGTTTTTATTTGAGGAAATATTTGTAATAAATTTTCTCACACCACTTCAGAAAGATTTTCCTTTAAAATTTCAATTATTTTAAAATGTTATGAATTAAAAAAATTACTTTTCTTCTTTTTTTTTTAATTTTTAAAATGGATGTCTGTGTTGATAGAATGGTGAACTTTTGGACTCATTTGAAGACTTGTTCACAAAACAAATGGAAGAAATAGGCAGGGCCACAAAAGAGTATGTACTTCCTTAATGTATTAATACATTTGAAATATTTCTGGTGTATAAACAAAATTATATACGTATCATGTCAAAAAAAAAAGGAAAAAAAAACAACAACATAATCATTTGTAAAAAATGTGCTTTCCTTTTTCCTTTTTCTCTTATTGTTTCATCTCCTTCTAACTAAACAAAATATTTGTATTCTCTTAACAGCTCAGGTTGTCGGGTGATAATAGTTTCATCACATCGTGACGTCCACCACTACCACAGCGTCTACCCACAACCTCCATACGACATACAAGACCATAACCTTGATGGGTCCAAGGTAACTTTTTTATGCAGCAGTTATATGGGCATCAAGTTATAATAGAGTAAATATCTAACTAAAGGACACCTAGCCTCTCTAACTAAAGGACACCTAGCCTCTAACTAAAGGACACCTAGCCTCTCTAACTAAAGGACACCTAGCCTCTCTAACTAAAGGACACCTAGTCTCTCTAACTAAAGGACACCTAGCCTCTCTAACTAAAGGACACCTAGTCTCTCTAACTAAAGGACACCTAGCCTCTCTATCTAAAGGACACCTAGCCTCTCTAACTAAAGGACACCTAGCCTCTCTAACTAAAGGACACCTAGCCTCTAACTAAAGGACACCTAGTCTCTCTAACTAAAGGACACCTAGCCCTAACTAAAGGACACCTAGCCTCTAACTAAAGGACACCTAGCCTCTAACTAAAGGACACCTAGTCTCTAACTAAAGGACACCTAGTCTCTCTAACTAAAGGACACCTAGTCTCTAACTAAAGGACACCTAGCCCCTCTAACTAAAGGACACCTAGCCCCTCTAACTAAAGGACACCTAGTCTCTCTAACTAAAGGACACCTAGTCTCTCTAACTAAAGGACACCTAGCCTCTAACTAAAGGACACCTAGCCTCTCTAACTAAAGGACACCTAGCCTCTCTAACTAAAGGACACCTAGTCTCTCTAACTAAAGGACACCTGGCCTCTCTAACTAAAGGACACCTAGCCTCTCTAACTAAAGGACACCTGGCCTCTCTAACTAAAGGACACCTAGCCTCTCTAACTAAAGGACACCTAGCCTCTCTAACTAAAGGACACCTAGCCTCTCTAACTAAAGGACACCTAGTCTCTCTAACTAAAGGACACCTAGCCAGAAAATAAAGTAAACTTGACAACACATTTTGTTTTTTCTAGGCTTACAAGTGTTAATTATAGAATATGATTTAACATATTTATAATATTGAAGAAATAAAAATGTGTAAAAATATTAAATATTAATTAGGTTCTACTTTTCTGATAAAATATGCTATTAATAATGCACAGTGATAAATACAGGAATACTTGAAATGTGTCAAACTTAAATTGTTCACTTTTACTTTTCTATTTTAAATACTTCTAATAATTTGCATTTAAAAGAGCTTTATGAAACGGTCATAGAAAATCCATGGAATTATATAATTTTTTTTGTTGCTCTACAGAAGAGCCATGCATAGATAGATTTAACCAAGTACTTAAAGTTTGTTTGTTTGCTCTACAGAGGAGCCATGCATAGATAGATTTAACCAAGTACTTAAAGTTTGTTTGTTTGCTCTACAGAAGAGCCATGCATAGATAGATTTAACCAAGTACTTAGTGTTTGTTTGTTTGCTCTACAGAGGAGCCATGCATAGATAGATTTAACCAAGTACTTAAAGTTTGTTTGTTTGCTCTACAGAGGAGCCGTGCATAGATAGATTTAACCAAGTACTTAAAGTTTGTTTGTTTGCTCCACAGAAGAGCCATGCATAGATAGATTTAACCAAGTACTTAAAGTTTGTTTGTTTGCTCTACAGAGGAGCCATGCATAGATAGATTTAACCAAGTACTTAAAGTTTGTTTGTTTGCTCCACAGAGGAGCCGTGCAGAGATAGATTTAACCAAGCACCTACAGTTTGTTTCTGATCCATCCACTTTGTCTGTCAATGGCGTAGTAATTGGATTGACCTCCACCGACATATTATTACATCTTTCCAAATCAGAAATTTCCATGTAGGTTTTCTGTTTATGAGCAAAACTTACTTCCTTGGAGGTAGCGCTTTTGTAAGAAAATAATTTTGGGTTAAATTTTCCATTTATGAATTGAAAAAGAACTGAAAAATATGTTTTGTGCGATTGAGTTTTTAATTAAAAGAATAGATTTTTTAAAAAAAAATGTAATTGTTTAGTTTAATTAAATCAAGTAAAGCTATTTCATAGCTGAAATTTCGTTTCTTTCACATTTTTTTTTTGTTTTCCAACTTTTGATTTTTGTAGAGGTCAACAGAGCAAGTTGGATAGATTAGGACGTTTAGCCCAGCATGTTCTTCACCAACACAGGTACTTTTTTTTTTTTTTCGTTATTATTTACTTTTAACTATCTGCATTCTGTACTTTAAAAAAAAAGTTATTTCATTTTAAATGTCTGCATTATTTGACATTTTAGATTATTATGACTTCAAATGTAGCTGAACTGCTGATTATATAGATACTCTGATAGCCCGACTTACATCCCTCATTGTAAGTTAGTTGGTCCCGACTTTCTGGTATTGTTTGTTTTAAAAAAAATAAAACTCGGGTGCATCCATTTTTTTTTAGAAACGGCAGCTTTGATAAGTGAAGATATAATTTTATTTATATATATATATACTAGTACCTTATGATTATCCTATTTAAAAAAATCATGCCTCCAACCTCATGGTTCAGAACAAACAATTTTACCATGGGAAGAGTAATGCCATATTTTAACTAAAAGAGCACCTCTTAGTTAAGAACAGAATTGTTGGAGAAATGCCATATTTTAACTAATAGAGAACTTCGTAATTAAGAACAATTTTACCGTGGTTGGATAACTGTTATAGATTAACTAATGGAGCAATTGACCATCACAAGCCAGCACTGATGTGTTAACAGCACTGATGTGTTAACAACACTGATGTGTTAACAGCACTGATGTGTTAACAGCACTGATGTGTTAACAGCACTGATGTGTTAACAGCACTGATGTGTTAACAGCACTGATGTGTTAACAACACTGATGTGTTAACTTTTCTGTTTGACAATGTTTCAGCTACTACCCTCTGTATCCTCCTGCTGATGACGTTAACATTGACTTTGAACTCTGGGAAGCTCATGCCAGACTTTTAGTTACCCCCCATATATTGGTCTTGCCGTCAGACCTAAAGGCATTTATAAAGGTAAACATATTTTAATTATCTAAAAAGCTATTTTCCTTTACTTTTAAATTATTGCTGTAACTGTAGATGAGGTGCCTGTATGCATAGATAATTAGATTTCTTCATAGAGCTATCTTCTGGAATGAACTAGGGAATGGGTAAATAGGAACTAATTTCTCATTTTCATTATCTTCATTTAAATATTGAAATGCTTATAAAAATGATATTCTTTTCATCTTCAAAGGTAATTATATTATTTCAAATAAATTTCAAAATATCTTTTTTGCAAAATATTTTGATAATACAAGGATAATAGGTTGTTTATTTTGTTGTCTATTTTTTTTAGGACATTGACGGATGCTGCTGTGTGAATCCAGGCAGACTGACCACTGGGACTGTCGGAGGAACCTTCGCTCAGATTGAAATAGACACTGATTTATTAACAGAAACATCCGTGCCGTCATCTGCTTGTGTTGGCCAGATTGTTCGAGTTTGAGAGGCTGTAGTTTTCTGCTTGTGTTTGCCAGATTGTTCGAGTTTGAGAGGCTGCCGTCATCTGCTTGACCTGTGAAACTCGTGCACTAATTCTGTCAAGGCATTCTGTTTTAAGAAGAGACCTTAGATACATTGTTTTATAAAAAGGCAACTGAGTGGAATGGACTGTGAAATAACTTTTAAGTTGATTGTTGAGACACAAATAGTTTTAAAACATTAAAATATGTTTACCTACCAATAAAGTTAAAATTTGGATTATTTTTTGTTTTAAAAATAGAAAAATGAATTTTGTAAATTAAAAATTATTTTTATGCTTTAAAAAAAAAAATATTCTCATCAAGGCATTGTTCCCAACTTTTGATAGTTTAATTTGTCTAATGATATAAAGGCCAAACCCATATTTTGTTTTATTGATGCAAATTGAGTGTTATTAATCTTATTTAGCAAGTATATCCTGAGCCGTAAGATGCCATAACTTGTAAAAGCTTAGTCGCTAGCATTTCAGAACTGTTACTTATTGTCTAGGGCCGTGGTGGCCTCATTGGTAGCTTGCTGGACTGCCGAACTGTTGCAAGTACACGAGTTCGAGCCTCGCTACTGGCAAGGCCCCCAGGGCATTGTGCTAGCCGCACAATCCTTTGCTTGCTAGTGGTGGCTAAATAAACTTTTGAACGCTACTTCACTTGCCCTAGAGTCTGACATGGACTGAAAAAGGGGTTATTATTATTATTTATTGTCTAATAGCAAGTACCACATGACTGGTGAACTTCTGCATGGTCCCCTGACAGCTTTGTTTTGGTTTTTGTGTCACCTGCTTTTAAAGATAATAATTACACCCCCCCACCC
>MUZC01001496.1:4193-15699 GCA_002072015.1 Radix auricularia
TGTGGAAAGATATTGTTTTCATGTTTTGATTCACGTGAAAAGAAAGTGAACTTTGCCCGTTATCTTTTTGTAACTGTTAACGACATTTGTTATTCTGGTAGAGAATATACCATGCGTTATTAAAGGGGTTCGAGCATGGTGAAAGAAAGCCATCAATCGATCTGAATGGAAGGATGTGGTTGAGCAAGGCAGGGCCCTACATGGGCTGTAGAGCCACGGATGATAATGATGTTGCTATATTAAAGCAGAAATACCAAAATTGATGGGTAATATTTAAACTAATAATATGTTTATTTTTCTCGACACACTTATCTTTGTTTTTATTAAGAAGAGTTTGATTTATCACAACCCTAATTTCCAGATCCGTTTATATTAATTTTTAAGGAGAATTTGAGACCCAAAACTAAATAAAGTTACTCTTATTGTGCCTACCCCGTAGCAAAGCACGGGTATTTTGCTCGTATATAAATATATATGTATTTTTTTTACTAATGGCGTCAACCCTATTTAAAAATTAACGTAATTGTATACCTGTAAGACAATTGCATGTGCCTGGCTGTTATCTCAAGAGGATGCCATTCACATCCTACAGGCAGCACTCAATAGCCGATGAAATGAACAGAACTGCAACGTGTAAAAATATATATATATACCCGTAGCAACATGGCAACATACATTTTTCCTAACAAACCTCGATTTCTAGTCATTAAAAGTTTATTTTTATTTTAAAGTTTAAATTTCTTTCCTATCAAACCTCATTTTCATGCCTTTAAAAACTCAAATTATTTATTTCCCATCAAATCTAAAGTTGTTTCCTAAAATAAAAGGCTTCATTTCTTTCCAAGGTACTCAACTTCTTGACTAATAAACTCCAATTGTTTGTCAAATAGCCGTGGCCTGTGACCGCTGCATCACTTGCCAACAGATCATCTCTCATGGTCTGTGGACGCAATTATCTTCTGCATAGAAGGAGCGTCTGTATATCTAAGATAAAGAAACTGAAATTCGTACTTAACCAGCTTCTCAGTTTCTTTCCATCAAAAAGTAAATTAATAATTTTCTTGTCTATTAAAACTTCCTTGTGTGTGGAAAATTATTTTTTTTTTCTTTAACCCTCTAAGAAAGAAATGGACAATGTTGTTTCCCATGGGGGGGGGGGCCAAATCAAGAAGCTGCCGGGAGCCAGTACCAACTCCAGCTCAATTAATACTCTTGATCTTTTCTAAAAACCCCACAGGTCTGCTGCTATTGTTCCCGCCCCTGGTCGACTTGTCGTCAAACAACCTCACACGCCCCCTTTCTGGTGGCCCTCGGATCTAGCGCCCTCCCCTCACCCCCGCCTCGGCAACGGATCTGTCCAGCCCAGGTTAATCCGACTGTCGAATGCGCCTCTCGTCCGAAAATAAGACAAATATTGGAAGATACGTTTCAGGAAAACGGGGCGGGAGAGCGGGGTGGGGGTGTGGACGGGTGGCCAGGGGACGAGGAGAACGTTGAGGTGTGTGTGGCGGTTAGTTCACGAGGAGGTGTGGAGGGTAACAGTTAGGTGGGGATTAGAGGGCACGAGCGATACACAAGGCTCGGCGGCAGGGGTGGAGAAGGGGGTTGGTGGAAGTGATTCATAATTATAATAGGCTTAATAGGTTCTTGTCTGGCTTGGGGAAGCTTGGAGAGTGGTTGACCAGTGCACGTATACAAAAGTGGCAGACATTGAAGTTGAGCGATAACTCTGCCCAGTGGCAGTGGTCACTTCATATGTAAAGGGTGACACGAAAATAAACGGAACTTTACAATGATCAAGTAAAATCAAGAATTAATGAATAAAAATGTTTCTTTGTAATTGAAATCTTGAACTATTCCATTAAAGAAATAATTAATTGGAATGTATCAATAAAAATAAAAAAAATACATCCCTTAGATACCGTCTTCTTGTAGGAATGAATTCTTGAAATCTTGCGATTTAAAAAAAAAATTATTGGACTCGTGTAATTGGGACTACTTGCTATTCCTTGAAAACTATTTGGACGGACGAAGTAAGATAATTGTGCCCACTACAAGGTAAACCACGTGTATATGAAAATATCAAATCGCCGTATCTTGCGAGATGTTCCGACTGGTTGGACTGGCAGACGATGACTGACCATCACTTGATGGTTCAGCAGACAACTTCACTCCCACCTACCTCCTGCCCTCATATCTCTCATTCCTTGGTAAAATTGGATCATACACTTCGAGTGTGCTTCATCTGGTACACTCTGCAAGAGTACTCCGACTGGTACACACTACAAGAGTACTCCGACTGGTACACACTACAAGAGTACTCCGACTGGTACACACTGCAAGAATACTCCGACTGGTACACACTGCAAGAATACTCCGACTGGTACACACTACAAGAGTACTCCGACTGGTACACACTGCAAGAATACTCCGACTGGTACACACTACAAGAGTACTCCGACTGGTACACACTACAAGAGAACTCCGACTGGTACACACTACAAGAGTACTCCGACTGGTACACAGTACAAGAGTACTTCGACTGGTACACAGTACAAGAGTACTTCGACTGGTACACAGTACAAGAGTACTTCGACTGGTACACAGTACAAGAGTACTCCGACTGGTACACAGTACAAGAGTACTTCGACTGGTACACACTGCAAGAGTACTCCGACTGGTACACTCTGCAAGAGTGTTCCGACCAGTAATCAAAGCAAGAGAACTCCCTATTGAACGCACACCAATAGTACTTTGTCTAGTATGCAGAGGCGTCAATAGAGTTGGAGTCACCCTTCACGACTTAACCAATACAACCCCTCCGAGTCTCCCAATGCTAAATAGCGGGAACATACAGCATTTTATATTCTAGTGTCACCCCTTGAGATGGTGTCACCCGGGGCGGCCCGCCCACACCGCACCCCTGTAGTGACGCCACTACTAGTACGCACAGTTAAAGTTCTCCATCTAGACCGGACAGCAAGAGTGCCCCCCCCCCAATTGCATGTTATGCTGGAATGCGTGAAGTCACACGCCCGGATGTAGTTCTGTTTTAGCGCCAAATTTCTCAGCTCCTGGCCAAGTCATGTCTCAAAATTCCAACCTGGCCATCATATTACGGTACTTTACCACACGCAACACATACCTACCGGTTCCATGAATGGTAGCCCACCGGGACTAGCCCGAATCTGTCAATCTGACGAGCAAATAGAGAGAGTTGTGTTGTTAAAAAACTTTACTCTGATCCTCATGCGGTCGGTCCCCCCGGCGAATGTGGACCCCAAGGTAATCCCAGAGCAAGCAGATTCTTTGCCCTTTGAGGTAAGTTGGTATTGGTACTAGGGGTGAGAGGACTGACTTACAGACATGATAGCGGGAGGGGGGGCAGTTCATGACGATGGGTCGAGGAATGGAGGGGGGCTTTACCTGTACAAGGTTCAAACACTGACTATTGTGGTGACGGTTTCAGTTAGTCAAGTTACTGCTGGAATGTGTGGTGACTGTCAAAGTCATGTTGTCATGATATAGGAGTTGGGGCGGCGGAGGTATGTGCAAATGATGAAGGGTATATGGTTTATGGTATACGGTATATGGTATTGCATCGATATTCAGTTGTGTTATATATTGATCTGGGTGTATTTAATTATGTTGTTTTGCTCTTGAACATCAGAGGACCGCAAAATTTTACCCGCATTGGTACGCCTATGCCATTACAAAACCCAACGACACTGCCGAACCCCCACACTAAAAACCCAAAAATACAAGGCACTAAATAAGGAAACATCTGGAGGCTCATTACAGATCAAGTCTAAGGACCTTTGTGAGGAGCACGATGTTAATCTTCACAACTTTTTCTTTTCTTTACATAATTAAATTGTCAGAACTGTTGAGTGTAGCCAAGAACACATTTCGTGGCACATTTGACAACATCTCGTGGCTCATCTGGCAACATCTCGTGTCACATCTGGCAACATCTCGTGGCACATCTGGCAACATCTCGTGTCACATCTGGCAACATCTCGTGGCACATCTGGCAACATCACGTGTCACATCTGGCAACATCTCGTGGCACATCTGACAACATCTCGTGGCTCATCTGGCAACATCTCGTGGTACATCTGGCAACATCTCGTGGCTCATCTGGCAACATCTCGTGGAACATCTGACAACATCTCGTGGCACATCTGACAACATCTCGTGGCTCATCTGGCAACATCTCGTGTCACATCTGGCAACATCTCGTGGCACATCTGGCAACATCTCGTGGCACATCTGACAACATCTCGTGGCTCATCTGGCAACATCTCGTGGAACATCTGGCAACATCTCGTGGCTCATCTGGCAACATCTCGTGGCTCATCTGGCAACATCTCGTGGCACATCTGGCAACATCTCGTGGAACATCTGGCAACATCTAGTGGTACATCTGGCAACATCTCGTGGCACATCTGGCAACATCTCGTGGCACGTCTGGCAACATCTCGTGGCACATCTGCCAACATCTCATGGAACATCTGCCAACATCTCGTGGAACATCTGCCAACATCTCGTGGCACATCTGGCAACATCTCGTGGCACATCTGCCAACATCTCGTGGAACATCTGGCAACATCTCGTGGCACATCTGCCAACATCTAGTGGTACATCTGGCAACATCTAGTGGTACATCTGGCAACATCTAGTGGTACATCTGGCAACATCTAGTGGTACATCTGGCAACATCTCGTGGCACATCTGGCAACATCTAGTGGTACATCTGGCAACATCTCGTGGCACATCTGGTAACATCTAGTGGTACATCTGACAACATCTCGTGGTACATCTGGCAACATCTCGTGGCACATCTGACAACATCTCGTGGCACATCTGACAAAATCTCGTGGTACATCTGGCAACATCTCGTGGCTCATCTGGCAACATCTCGTGGCACATCTGCCAACATCTCGTGGAACATCTGGCAACATCTCGTGGCACATCTGCCAACATCTAGTGGTACATCTGACAACATCTAGTGGTACATCTGACAACATCTAGTGGTACATCTGGCAACTTCTAGTGGTACATCTGGCAACATCTAGTGGCACATCTGGCAACATCTAGTGGTACATCTGGCAACATCTAGTGGTACATCTGGCAACATCTAGTGGTACATCTGGCAACATCTAGTGGCACATCTGGCAACATCTAGTGGTACATCTGGCAACATCTCGTGGCACATCTGGTAACATCTAGTGGTACATCTGACAACATCTCGTGGTACATCTGGCAACATCTCGTGGTACATCTGACAACATCTCGTGGCACATCTGGCAACATCTCGTGGCACATCTGGCAACATCTCGTGGAACATCTGGCAACATCTCGTGGTACATCTGGCAACATCTCGTGGCACATCTGGCAACATCTCGTGGCACATCTGCCAACATCTAGTGGTACATCTGACAACATCTAGTGGTACATCTGACAACATCTAGTGGTACATCTGACAACATCTAGTGGTACATCTGACAACATCTAGTGGTACATTTGACAACATCTCGTGGTACATCTGGCAACATCTCGTGGCACATCTGCCAACATCTCGTGGAACATCTGGCAACATCTCGTGGCACATCTGCCAACATCTAGTGGTACATCTGACAACATCTAGTGGTACATCTGACAACATCTAGTGGTACATTTGTCAACATCTCGTGGTACATCTGGCAACATCTCGTGGCACATCTGGCAACATCTCGTGGCACATCTGGTAACATCTAGTGGTACATCTGGCAACATCTAGTGGCACATCTGGCAACACAACTGGTAACACCTTATGATGCTCTCAGGTAGATATGATATACACTACTGTATTTTGTTGTAAAGATCTACGGAGTCACTAAATCATCAAACCAGTAGACCCACGAGAAACGTTAAGATAAATGATACTATTTTGTTTATTTAATAATCATCTATAAGTCGCATTAACAAAAAATTGTAATTTTTTTTTGCTTGGTCCACGTTTTCCTTACCAACGCCCTCCCCGAAACACCCAGACACGTCTTCTTTTAGACGTGTGTGGTGAATCTTCCAAATAAAAACTAAATCTTTAAAAGAATTTGCTTTGTTTGTGAACAGCATCATATATGGCAGTAGTGCATAATGATCGGGCGAACTTTAGGAGGAAAAGCTTTTTTTTAAATTAAAAAACAAATAACGCCGTGAAGTTGGTCAAGTATCGGTCATCGACCTTGTCAGGTTTGAAAGCGTTTTGGGGGTGGGGTGGGGGGAATTTAGATACCGAATTAACTTAACAGCATAGCTGACATTTTTGTCTCCCCTAGTTAGAAATTGTTTTAGTCACACGGCTTTAGTGGTCGGGAGAAGGTTGCTGGGTTGGCAGAGGTTTGGAGGGAGGGAGTCAGAGAGTACGGGGAGGGAGGATGAGACAAGTGGGGTTGGAGGGAGAGAGGGGGAGGTGGGGAGGCAGAGAGAAGGTAGATAGGGAGGCACAGAGAAGGGATATAGAGATGCAGAGTGAAGAGGAGGTAGGGAGGCAGAAAGAGTGAGAGGTAAGGATGCAGGGAGAAGGGGAGACAGAAAGTAGAGTGAGGATAAGGAGCCAGAGAGTATGGGAGGTAGGCAGAGCTTGGGGGAGGTAGAGAGTGGGGGAGGAAGGCAGAAATTAAAGGAAGGGAAGGAGGCGGAGTGTATGGGAGGGAGGGAGGGAGGCAGAGATTAGGAGAATGATGGTGGCAGACGGTAGGGGTGGGAGGGAGGCAAAGGGTAGGGAAGGGATGGAGGCAGAGAGTGGGGGCGGGGGGGCTGAAAATGTTACAACGTCTCCTATTGCCGACGTCCAATCTCAAGCAGCTCCTGTTTGCGAAGATAAGCAAAGTCATCTGCTGGTAGCGCACCTGGTTTCCGGCCCCACTGAGGCGAGTGAATTGTGGGGGGAAACATGCTTACGGCGATTCTCGCATAGTGTCATATAGACCTCACGGCATCACGGTTTCTATTGAAAGAATTTTTTTTTTTAAAATCCGCATAATAAATGTATTGGTAAGCTTAACACCCTATATACTTCGCTGATGAAATAACTTTTTCACGAGGAAAAGTGAAGGGAAAAAGGATATATAATCCGAAATTAAAAGGAAATAATTGTTAACAATAAGAATAAGAAAATATCACGCATGCGCTGCTAATGTAGATTCGGGTCTGCTGCCAAAAAACTATCTATTTTCCGAGAGTACAAGAGGAAGTGACGATTTCCGCTTTCATTTCATTGGTCGGTGTCATTTTTTATCAACGCCAAAACGAAAGTCGCATTTCTCGAATCAAAAGAGGAACAATTTTTTTTCATTGAACCATACCCCCCCCCCCGGTTTTTGTGCCTCAAGTAATGACACTTAAACCAGGGATCCTGAAACAAAAAATGATGTACAAACATCGTTAGTCGTTAAACGGCAAGCAGCTCAGTTCCACGAAAATATATATATATTTTTTTTTTGCGTCGGGCGTGAAGCGCGTCTCGGTCCTGTATAACTCGTAACATTGTAGTCACGATGGCAAGCTCGAGAACCGCTGTAATTTCTATTCCAGGGTTAAGGGAGGCAAGCGAATGTCGTTACGAGTAACGTGCGCTGTAACATCTGGTCACCTTTTGTTTTACTTTTAACAGTTGATGTTCGGGTCGGTTGTACATGTCGGATCTCTCTACCGTACAGGTGGGGGGGGGGGAGGGGCATTGGGTCATCTTTGGGCCGCAGGTCATATATGTACACAAACGGTGTACAGTACTCTTTGATTACTGTACACAAAGTGATTACTTTACACAGAGTGATTACTGTACAGAAAGTGATTACTGTACACAAAAGGATTACTGTACACAAAGGAATTACTGTACACAAAGTGATTACTGTACACAAAGTGATTACTTACAAGTCGTCGGTCTATTTGTACGATCTATTTTTATGGTGTGATGTATGGTGTTTCGGCATGGTGTTTTGGTATGGTTGTTTTGAATGGTGTTTATGTGTGGAGTTTTCATGGTTACTATGGTTTTTTTTTTTTTTTGAATGGTGTTTTTGGTACTGTCTTTGTACAACCTATTTTTACTGTGTGTAATATGTTTTTTCATGGTGTTTTGTGTTGTGTTTTTTTTTTGTATAACTTTCTTGTATGGTGTGCTTGTGCAGTCTGTTTGTAAAGGTCTATTTGTATGGTTATTTATATGGTGTTTTATGCGTTTTGTGTGTGTGTATTTTGTACAGTTGTATGTATTGTTCTAAAATAAAGATAACACTTTCAATATATCTATTCACCCCAGTAACTCAGAATCGATTTTTAAATATTTGCTTGAAAAAAAAAAAGAGACGTGGTTCTCACATATTTTGGTGACGTACTTTTTCTTAAACAACTGAGCAAATTGAATAACATCAGTGCATGACGTAACAGTCAACAATGGATGTTAACTGTACCGTGTACTGACAGTTAACAAGAGTTGAACCCCACCTTCCCCCTCCGCCCAACGCCAACACACATGCCTTAACATCTCAAGTCGTTTCCAAGAATGTAGCCATTAAGATGAATCTTCTCATTTAAAAAAAGAAAGTACACGCGCTATGTTGTTGCCCCTGTGTTTAACTTGCATTAGGAGGGGGAACAACTCTGAACTTTCTTAAATCTCATTCATTTGTCAGCCCACGAGTTACTTGTGTGCTTGTATAGAAAGCTCCTCGATACTTGTGTAGAGTGCTCCCTGATACGTGTATAAATGGATACCTGATACTGGTCTAGAATGCTACCTGATGCATGGATAAAATGCTACATGATACACGTAGAATGCTATACTTGAAATTTTATAACTATGACAGACCTGACCTGACCTCAAGACCATAACCGCTGATGTAACCACGATCGCATGACCACTGACCAAACCACATGACCACTGACCTAGCCAAACACAACCACATAACCACTGACCTAGCCACATAACCACTGACCTAGCCAAACACAACCACATAACCACTGACCCAGCCACATGACCACCGACCTAACCATATGACCCCTGACCTAACCACATAATCACTGACCTAACCACGTGATCACTGACCTAACCACATGACCACTGACCTAACCATATGACCCCCGACCTAACCACACGACAACCGTGTTCCCCTGTATTACGCGTGTTATCTAACAAACTAAGTTTCTATTGCCAACGTTTGCTAGAGGGCGGACCAAACATTTGCCTCACAGTTTGTTGAAAACAAACAAACTCTGTCAATTCTCAAACAATCTTTTCAAATGTTGCATCACGGCGGTTCTACACCTAGCACGTACAAGCCCTCATGTGTGTCTTGGGTGTAGCTGTATTATGTCAATAGACGAACATTATCTGAATTATTTAAATTTCCAGGTCACATTATAATTTATTAATATTTAAAATAGACTTGAAAAAAAAAAGAAGAAGAAGAGGATTTAATGAATTGCTATTTTAGATAACGCAGGGGATCTGTATATGTGCGAACCAATCGGAGCAGAGGGCTTGAGAAGCATGCGCGTTCGGCTGGCGTCTACAGGGCCACGTGTTCGAATCTCCGTAAAGGCGGGGATTTGTTCCCGAGGCCAAGGGTGTCTGTGAGTCCACCCAGGGATTTGTTCCCGGGACCAAGGGTGTCCCTGAGTCCAACTAGGGATGTGTTCCCGGGACCAAGGTTGTCCCTGAGTCCAACTAGGGATTTGTTCCCGGGACCAAGGGTGTCTTTGAGTCCACCCAGGGATTTGTTCCCGGGACCAAGGGTGTCCCTGAGTCCAACTAGGGATGTGTTCCCGGGACCAAGGTTGTCCCTGAGTCCAACTAGGGATTTGTTCCCGGGACCAAGGGTGTCCCTGAGTCCAACTAGGGATTTGTTCCCGGGACCAAGAGTGTCCCTGAGTCCAACTAGGGATTTGTTCCCGGGACCAAGGGTGTCCCTGAGTCCAACTAGGGATTTGTTCCCGGGACCAAGGTTGTCCCTGAGTCCAACTAGGGATTTGTTCCCGGGACCAAGAGTGTCCCTGAGTCCAACTAGGGATTTGTTCCCGGGGTCAAGGGTGTCCCTGAGTCCAACAAGGGATTTGTTCCCGGAACCAAGGGTGTCCCTGAGTCCAAAAAGGGATTTGTTCCCGGAACCAAGGGTGTTCCTGAGTCCAACACGGGATTTGTTCCCGGAACCAAGGTTGTCCCTGAGTCCAACAAGGGATTTGTTCCCGGAACCAAGGGTGTTCCTGAGTCCAACACGGGATTTGTTCCCGGAACCAAGGGTGTCCCTGAGTCCAGCAAGGGATTTGTTCCCGGAACCAAGGGTGTCCCTGAGTCCACCCAGTGATTTGTTCCCGGGACCAAGTGTGTCCCTGAGTCCAATACGGGATTTGTTCCTGGAACAATGGGTGTCCCTGATTCCAACAAGGGATTTATTCCCGGAATCAAGTGTGTCCCGGAGTCCACCCAGTGATTTGTTCCCGGGACCAATGGCGTCCCTGAGTCCACCCAGCTCCGAATGGGTGCCTGACAAAAGTTAGGGCAACAAAGGCGGCTGGGAATAGTGTGGCCGTCATGGCCGCGGCCTTTGAATGCTGTGTCACTTGACAATACGTTCTTACCAGAACGTACCAAGCTATAATCTTCTGTATAGAAGGAGCGTCTGTGTGGATAAGACAAGAGCAATGTTCCCTCAAAGGTTCGTTGCTCCTTGAGCAAAGTTGCTCTGCATACATGTTCCATGCAATATTTTAACATTTTTGCTGCGTGGTATTTCTAAACTGCTGCGCGGTGTCGGACAAATATCTGGAGAAGGCATGTCGTCAGCCGTATTGAAATAAATTAACGGAGATCTTTTGTGTTTATGTTATCGGTCTTTTTGTACCATCTATTAAAAGGACTGAGAATCCCTGGATCCTAACTGATGTCATCGGTCTATTTTGTACCATCTATTAAAAGGACTGAGAATCCCTGGATCCTAACTGATGTCATCGGTATATTTTGTACCATCTATTAAAAGGACTGAGAATCTCTGGATCCTAACTGATGTCATCGGTCTATTTTGTACCATCTATTAAAAGGACTGAGAATCCCTGGTGTGAAAAAAGTTTTAGGTAACATTAGTTTCAACAACACCCCTGCCCTCCAACCCTGGCCATGTCTTATTCCATCTGTAATAAAAACTTGTGGACTCAAGGGGTTTGACGTGTGACTGGGGATGGGGCGGGATGGACATACGACTGACGGGGGTGGGGAGGGGTGTTAGAGCAAATTGACGGGCAAAAAAAAAAAAGGCGATTTGAGTGTAAAAAAGGAACTGCGACATCGGGGTGCGAGACTGGGGGTGGGGTGAACATACGACTGAGGGGTGTTAGATTAAATTGACGGGCAAAAAGAAGGCGATTTGAGTGTAAAGAAGGAACTACGACAGCGGGGAGCGTGACAGGACAGTGGGAAGAGGTGTGTATGAAGTGCGCTGATACAACCAAAAAAAAAAAAAAA
>MUZC01001496.1:41720-56113 GCA_002072015.1 Radix auricularia
CCCCCCCCCCAAAAAAAAATAAAAAAATAAATAAATAAAAAATTACAGTACCACAATTGAATCGACGTCTCCTATAAGTCGGTAATACTAATTAAAGTGTTTCGCCATGACTTAAAAATTGAACCATTTGATCAGTAAATGTAAAGGTCAAGAAGTATTTTTTAACGTTTAAATTTTCTGTTATGGGCTGAAGGTAATTTTCAATTTATACATTTTACACGTGTTTGTTTTAGGGCTGTTATCGATTAAATTAAATTTAATCGTTAACTTTTGAAAAATTACCGATTAATTAATCGATAATTTTGTTAAGCTAAAAATAAAGATGTATGACGTCATTAAACTGAAAATTTCAAGGGAAGTAATAAAATCACAGACGAAGCATTGTAGATTGTGTTATTTTTTTTTAAGTTAGCACTCAAAACAAGTTAAATAACGTATTAAAGTTGAGGCACTTGAATGAAAATTTCAAATTAATTTTATAAATATAAAAGTAATACAGCTGTATAGAAATCGTTTTATGATTAGTAAAAACATAAAGATCATCTTTTTATCCCAAGTGGTTCGAAAGCTATGATTTTTTTCTAAGACCTCATAATCTCTTTTTTCACTATTTGGATTTACCTTCATATTTTGTGCCCTTTTATTGCATTTTTTAAAATGCCCATAACCTAAGTATTCAATTTAATTAAATTTAAAACACGTACTATTGGTAAGGGGTATATTTAAAAAATAAGTAGTTCAATATAATGTCAATCAATTTAAATTTTGTTATTGTTAAATAGTTAAACACAATGTGTGTTTTTATATCAATATCCTTATAAAAAAATTTATTTTAAAGTATACTCTTTCTGAATACCCTTAACGGAGAAGTTTGTACGTAAAAAAATAATAATAAGAAAAAAAAAAACTATTATTAATTATTTATTAATAAATCGAATTAAAAAAAAAACAAAACATTTTTCAATTTTAAATCACTATTTTATCGATTAAAATAATTTTAATCGATAAAATAATTTACCGATTAATCGAGAAATTAATCGGTAATTTCCGCAGCCCTAGTTTGTTTCTTTGTGAATCCTTTTTATTTACCTTAACATTTGAAATGTTTGTAGTCTCGTGGCTGGATCATAATGCATAATATCAATCTCAATCTAAATTTCAATCTCAATATCAATCTCAATATCAATCTCAAAACCAATATCCATCTCAATCTCAATACAAATCTCAATTTCAGTCTCCATATCAATATCAAACAAAATCTCAATTTCAATATCAATCTCAAAGTAAATATCAATATACGAATATCTATCTCAATATCTATATCAATCTCAATCTCAATATCAATCTCAATAACAATCTCATTATCAATCTCAATATCAATATCAATCTCAATCTCAATAACAATCTCAATATCAATCTCAATATCAATCTCAATAACAATCTCAATATCAATCTCCATATCAATCTCAAAATCGATATCAATATCAATCTCAATCTTAACCTATATCAATATCAATATCTATCTAAATATCAATTTTAATAACAATCTCAATTTCAATATTAATATCAATATAAATCTCAATATCAATATCAAGATCAATATATTATCAATAGCAATTTCAATATCAATTTCAATCTCAATCTCTATCACAATCTGAATATCAATATAGATATCAATATCAATCTAAATAGTGAATATCAATATCAAAACAATCTAAATATCAATATCAATCTCAATATCGATGTCCATCTCAATCAATATCCAACAACAATATCAATCATAATATTAGAATAGCAATATCAATTTCAATCTTAATATCAATTTCAATCTCAATATCAATATAAATATAATCCTAACATCAATATCAATCTCAATATCACTGTCGATCTCAATATCAAACAACAATATAAATCTCAATATAAATTTCAATATGAATATCAATGTCAATATCAATCTTAATATCAATCTCAATGTCAATATCAATGTCAATGTCAATATCAATATCAATCTTAATATCAATCTCAAAATAAGTATCAATCTCAATATCAATATCAATATCAATATGAATCAATATCAGTCTCAATCTCCATTTTAAACTCAATTTGAATGTCAATATCAACTTCAATCTCAATATCAATATCAACACCAAATCTCAATTGATATTAAGATTGATATTGATATTAAAATATCAATCTTAATATCAATATCAATCGCAATATCAATTCCAATTTCAATCTTAATTTTAATCTTAATCTCAATCTTAATATCAACATCAATCTTAATATCAATCTCAATTTTAATCTCAATATCAATGTCTATCTCAATATCACTTTTAATATCAATATCAATCTTAATATCAATATCAATCTCATATCAATATCAATTTCAATCTTAATCTCAATCTTAATATCAATATATATCTTAATATCAATCTCAATATCAATCTATATATTGATATCAATGTTAATGTCAACCTTAATATTAATCTTAATATCAATCTAAATATTGCTATCAATATCAAACTCAATATCAATACCAACATAATTATTGATGTGAATCTCAATATCAACACCATTATCCTCCTCCTCAATATAAATCTCAACATCGATATCAATATCAATCTAAATAACAATATGAACATCTATATCAATTTTAATATCAATAGCAATACCAGTATCAAGATCAATCTCAATATCAATATCGAGCTCAATATCAATCTCAATATCAATCTCAATATCAATCTCAATATCAATCTCAATATCAATCTCAATATCAATCTCAATATCAATCTCAATTTCAATATTAATTTCAATATTAATTTCAATATCAATCTAAATATCAATATATCAAACTAAATATCTATCTGAATATAAATATCAATATTAATCTCAATATTAATATCAACGTCAACATCAACATCAATCTCAATCTCTTTGGATTTCACCGCAGCTAAGTTATTATCTTTTATTTGTTCTATTAGTTTTATTTGTGTATATCGTATGCCTGTTGAAAAAGGCTCTTTGCCGAAACTTTCGCTGTTTTGTTACGTCCTGTCTGGCTAACCCTTACCCTGTTTACGTCTTTTCCATTTACTTTTTTATAAGCCTGATTGCAGTCTCACCCCTCCTTCCGTGTTATTTAGTGGCTAAAACTTGTCACCCTTTTGTCTTCCCGTTTTATACATGATCTTTTAAATTACGTCATGTGATATTTTCAATTATGACGTGGTACGATCATTTTCAAGGGCATGAAATATTCTTTGTAATGACACATTTTAATGTAGAATCTAATCCTTTTTATGAGATGTATGTTTTAAAAAAAAGACATTTTATGTTCTATGTAATGAAGCTGCATGCATTGTTTTTAATGGCATGGCAACAAAAACTCTAGTCTGTTCTCTTGTTCTAGCTCGTATGGATTACTGCAATTCTCTTCTGTCAGGTGCGCCAAAACAATGCATTGAAAAACTACAGAGAGTTCAAAATTCAGCTGCCAGATTAGTTCTAAGGGCAAAAAAACATGACCATGTTACTCCGCTACTTTACTCACTTCATTGGCTACCTATACAAGCCCGAATTGATTACAAACTGGCCATTCTGTGTCACAACTTCTTTTCTGACTCATGCCCTTCATATCTTACTGAACTTTTGTCAGTTTACTCACCAAGTCGTCAGCTACGCTCCTCTGCGGATACACGCATTCTCTGTGTTCCTAAGATAAGAACTAAAACATTTGGCGAAAGGTCATTCTCCTTTTGTGCAGCCAAACAATGGAATTCTCTTCCATTACACATCCGTAGCATTTCAACTGCTAAGTCATTCAAGACTGCACTTAAGACACATCTTTTTAAAATTTATTTTCAAAAATAATAAAACCACATTTCTTTAAATGATTAACGTAGCTGATGTATTGAGTATANCCCCCCCCCCCCCCCACTCAAACATCCGGCGCGCAGAGAAAAATATTAGTTTTCAAAGAATCGCCAGCACTCCACACAAGTACCGGAAGTGGCTTGAAGAGCCTGCGTCCGTTTTGCGGCTCTGACACAGATTTGAATCATCTCGGCAGACGTGAAGAGAAAGTGTTGTGTTGTTGTTGTTTTTTTACTCTCTCCTACTTCCTATTTCCACTAATAGTCAGAAGTTATCAGTGTTTATTAATAAGTTTTGTGTTATTTGGGGGGGGGGAGGGAGAGGGGGAGCGGTCTAGGATATGAATGTAATATTCTGTTACATAAACCCATATTGCCACGGAGTTCACGAATGGGGTCAAGCCCACGCGATCGTCAATGAGACCCCCCCTCCCTTCCCACATGGCTCTAAGAATGATCGTAGCAGAGAATCAATGAATCAGGGGTTAAAGGGGCACAATGCAACTGTTAGAGACAGTAATACTATTGACTATAGGGTTCTTCATTTCTGAAACCGTAAAACGTCATAGTTCATTTCGTAATGTTCTTTTTTTTTTTTAAATTACATTTTAGCGGAACAAAGTTTTGAGGCATAAATACAGTCAAATCACTATGTTCTCAAAATTGTTAACTTAGTAAAATTACGATTTTTTAAAAATTATTTTGCAAGTCCAATGAGCTGTCTTAAATTAACGAAGAATTAAAAATTAGCTGATAAGATCAATCATTCTCAATATACCTACATTCACGTATTGACTCGTATCTTTAATTATTTTTTTTAGGAATTTGTCCTTACCAAAGATAAATTTAGATATAATATTTCTATGAATAGATTTCCGACATATTATAAGCATCCCGATCACTTGGCAGTTAGACCATCAAGTCATAAGTATTTATTATAATACTTTTAACTCTCAGTGTACCAATAAGAGATCGTCTCTAGATAACTGCTGTGCTACTCTTGACTCCCAGCTTAACAACACTATACAATGTCACTAGTTGACTAAAGTAGTACTCTTAACTCTTAGTATACCAACAAGAAAACTTCCCTGCTTTAACTAAAGTAGTACTCTTAACTCTTAGTATACCAACAAGAAAACTTCAGTGCTTAACTAAAGTAGTACTCTTAACTCTTAGTATACCAAAAAGAAAACTTCAGTGCTTAACTAAAGTAGCACTCTTAACTCTTAGTATACCAACAAGAAAACTTCAGTGATTAACCAAAGTAGTACTCTTAACTCTTAGTATACAAAAACAAGAAAACTTCAGTGCTTAACTAAAGTAGTACTCTTAACTCTTAGTTATACAAAACAAGAAAACTTCAGTGCTTAACCAAAGTAGCACTCTTAACTCTTAGTATACTAACAATAAAACATCAATGCTTAACCAAAGTAGTACTCTTAACTCTTAGTATACCAACAAGAAGACTTCAGTGCTTAACTAAAGTAGTACTCTTAACTCTTAGTATACAAAACAAGAAAACTTCAATGCTTAACCAAAGTAGCACTCTTAACTCTAAGTATACCAACAAGAAAACTTCAGTGCTTAACCAAAGTAGTACTCTTAACTCTTAGTATACCAACAAGAAGACTTCAGTGCTTAACTATAGTAGCACTCTTAACTCTTAGTATACCAACAAGAAAACTTCAGTGATTAACCAAAGTAGTACTCTTAACTCTTAGTAAACAAAAACAAGAAAACTTCAGTGCTTAGCTAAAGTAGTACTCTTAACTCTTAGTATACCAACAAGAAAACTTCAGTGCTTAGCTAAATTAGTACTCTTAACTCTTAGTATACCTGTATACCAACAAGAAAACTTCCCTGCTTAACTAAAGTGGTACTCTTAACTCTTAGTATACCAACAAGAAAACTTCAGTGCTTAACTAAAGTAGTACTCTTAACTCTTAGTATACCAAAAAGAAAACTTCAGTGCTTAACTAAAGTAGTACTCTTAACTCTTAGTATACAAAACAAGAAAACTTCAGTGCTTAACCAAAGTAGCACTCTTAACTCTAAGTATACCAACAAGAAAACTTCAGTGCTTAACCAAAGTAGTACTCTTAACTCTTAGTATACCAACAAGAAGACTTCAGTGCTTAACTAAAGTAGCACTCTTAACTCTTAGTATACCAACAAGAAAACTTCAGTGATTAACCAAAGTAGTACTCTTAACTCTTAGTATACAAAAACAAGAAAACTTCAGTGCTTAACTAAAGTAGTACTCTTAACTCTTAGTTATACAAAACAAGAAAACTTCAGTGCTTAACCAAAGTAGCACTCTTAACTCTTAGTATACTAACAAGAAAACATCAATGCTTAACCAAAGTAGTACTCTTAACTCTTAGTATACCAAAAAGAAGACTTCAGTGCTTAACTAAAGTAGTACTCTTAACTCTTAGTATACCAAAGAGAAAACTTCAGTGCCTAACTAAAGTAGTACTCTTAACTCTTAGTATACAAAACAAAAAAACATCAATGCTTAACCAAAGTAGCACTATTAACTCTAAGTATACCAACAAGAAAACTTCAGTGCTTAACCAAAGTAGTACTCTTAACTCTTAGTATACCAACAAGAAGACTTCAGTGCTTAACTATAGTAGCACTCTTAACTCTTAGTATACCAACAAGAAAACTTCAGTGATTAACCAAAGTAGTACTCTTAACTATTAGTAAACAAAAACAAGAAAACTTCAGTGCTTAACCAAAGTAGTACTCTTAACTCTTAGTATACCAACAAGAAAACTTCCCTGCTTAACTAAAGTAGTACTCTTAACTCTTAGTATACCAACAAAAAAACTTCAGTTCTTAGCTAAAGTAGTACTCTTAACTCTTAGTATACCAGTATACCAACAAGAAAACTTCAGTGCTTAACTAAAGTAGTACTCTTAACTCTTAGTATACCAAACAAGAAAACTTCAGTGCTTAACCAAAGTAGTAGTCTTAACTCTTAGTATACCAACAAGAAAACTTCCCTGCTTAACTAAAGTAGTACTCTTAACTCTTAGTATACCAACAAGAAAACTTCAGTGCTTAGCTAAAGTAGTACTCTTAACTCTTAATATACTAACAAGAAAACTTCAGTGCTTAGCTAAATTAGTGCTCTTAACTCTTAGTATACCAGTATACCAAAAAGAAAACTTCAGTGCTTAACTAAATTAGTACTCTTAACTCTTAGTATACCAACAAGAAAACTTCAGTGCTTAGCTAAATTAGTACTCTTAACTCTTAGTATACCAGTCTACCAACAAGAAAACTTCAGTGCTTAACTAAAGTAGTACTCTTAACTCTTAGTATACCAAACAAGAAAACTTCAGTGCTTAACTAAAGTAGTACTCTTAACTCTTAGTATACCAAACAAGAAAACTTCAGTGCTTAACCAAAGTAGTACTCTTAACTCTTAGTATACCAGCAACACAAACATGTCACTATTTAACAAAAGTTGTAAGCTTAACTCTTAATATACCAAGAAGAGATTATCACTAGTTTTAACAATATAGTACCCCTTTTTTCAAGCATTATGTGCAAGGTTTAGTGGTATTGAAATTTAATTAAAATATTATAAATTATTGAAGTGTCTTTAAGTGTCAAAGATCATCAATTAATGTAGGGTCTTTAAGTGTCCAATATCATCTATTAATGTAGGGTATTTAAGTGTCCAAGATCATCTATTAATGTAGGGTCTTTAAGTGTTCAAGATCATCAATCAATGTAGGATCTTTAAGTGTCCAATATCATCAATTAATGTAGGACCTTTAAGTGTCCAAGATCATCAATTAATGTAGAGTCTTTAAATGTCAAAGATCATCAATTAATATAGGGTCTTTAAGTGTCCAAGATCATCTATTAATGTAGAGTCTTTAAATGTCAAAGATTGTTAATTAAAAACTCAAGTGAGTCTTGTTTTAGGATCTTTTAGTGCCTTGCATACATTTTTAACAATACTTTTTATCACATGATATTTTGGACATTGAAAGATCTTAACGGTATGATCTTTAGAGTTTTTAATGCACCTTTAGCGGTCGTCTGCAAACTTCAGTAACCCGGTAACTTCAGTAACTCTTCCAAAATAAAGTATCCACTGGAGAGTTTATTTTAAAACAATATCTCCGTGTGAACAACCCAAAGATTCGAACCCGCGACTCTCTGTACGCCAGCAGAATGCGCATGCCACCAGCCTCCTACATTCGTCCTTTCACAATATGATTATATTGTTTCCATGTGTAATATCTGTCTGTCTGATGGAAGGTGTGCATTATCAGCATACCTCTTGCACTGTTTCGTGATTACCTCGTCCCATGTCCTACTGGGCAGTGTATCTTAATGATTGGCATCTAAATGATTTGACACTGAGCCCCTCCCCTTTCTGATTGAACTGTTAACAAGTATGCCCCTTGGAAAAAAAACATCTGGTATGTTAGTTTATGTTACAGAAGTCAGCAGGTGTACCGTGTTGTCACAACAGACGAGTTTATCGAGTCATGTCGTGGGAGTGTGTAAGTTATAATCTTATCTTTTCTTAACTTACCTCACCGTGGCTTACCTTATCTTTCCCTATCCTTATCTTATCTATTACAGACGCGACTTATGTTCAAACGCTTATCGCGTCGTACGTTTATCCCTCGTTTTTTGTTTGTTTGTCTAGTCTTGCATTATTATATGAGTTTTAAATGATGATAGAGTGTATATTTTCCTGGTTTAATCAGGCAACCCATTCCACGCCTTAGTTCCAGAACGAGAATTAATATTTGGTCAGATATCTACACGGCCGCGAAGCCGCGCAGCTTAAAAGGAACACTGATTATCATACATGCGTTGCATATGGAATTGGATTTTTTTAAAATCCCTTTGCCTATCTTATGATTGTATTAAATTATCTTTCTGTTGTATTTCTAAGTTAGAATTAATTGTCTTATGTATAATTACTTTTTTTTCTCTTTGTTATTATATCCTGTTGTTTTTCAAGGTTTAATGATGTAACTAATGGTTAAACAAGCATTACAAGTCGTCTGCTACGGCATACAATTAAGGACAAAATTAGTTTGTTTATTATTAAAATTATTAGGTCAAAGGCAAAGCTTAGGAAAGAATTCTAAACATTGTTTCGTTACCGTCTGTATCCTGTGAGATTCTATATTTTATTTATGTCATCAAAATGGTCGTATTCATGTGTTGGATTTCCGACAATCAGGTCTTTCCACAGGTGGTCGCAGCGATAGCTGTACTCGCGGGCACATCGATCTCTTTACCTGGTGAGTATGAACCTGGATTGAGCAGGTGAGTATGGCTCCGGAGTTCAACAGGTGAGAGGCTTTGTAGCTTCACGTAGACATTTCTCAAACATAATTTTTTTGATCAGAAAAAAACAACAACAATGTATAGATCTACTGTATAAAATGAACGTGAATATTATACATAAGAAATCTTGGGAGTTATATCATATCAGAGTTTTATATAATTTTCAAATATTGACAGATCCATTATCATTTTTGCAAAACACTTATCACCGTGACAGATAGTTCAGTTTTGACAGAATCCACGTACGACTCTAATCATTCTGTGACAGATAGTTCAGCATTGTGATAATCTTTTGTTAATGCGTGTCATTATCTTTGGAGGGTCGAACCTTCGTCTCTAGCGACCCGGCTAACAATGCCAGCGGCGAGCCTCAACATAAGAGCGTCGCCATACAGTATACAGGTACACGTCCGCAGTTCAACCTGTGCTCCATTGAATATTTATAGCCATAATGGATAATATTTTACAAGACACTTAGAGTTCTGTGACAGATAGTCCTGTGATGATCGAATCCCAGAAAAAGTCGTTATATTTCTGTGACAGATAGTCCAGTGATTATCGAATCCTAGAAAAAGTCGTTATATTTATGTGACAGAAATTCCAGTGATGATCGAATCCTAGAAAAAGACGTTATAGTTCTGTGACAGATAGTCCAGTGATGATCGAATCCCAGAAAAAAGACGTTATAGTTATGTGACAGATAGTCCTGTATGAAAAAAGAATCCATTGTTCATGACAAATACGTTTCTAGGACAGATAGTCCTGTATGTTATCATTGTACAATACACTTACGTTTCTGTGACAGATAGTCCTGTATGATAATCCTTGTACAAGACACCTACGTTTCTGTAACAGATAGTCCTGTATGAGAATCCTTGTACTAGACACCTACGTTTCTGTGACAGATAGTCCTGTATGATAATCCATGTACAAGACACCCACGTTTCTTTGACAGATGGCCAATCAATTAAATACTGTAGAAGGAACTGGTTGTCCGTGGCCCCTGACTACACCAACTGCACGAAGTTCTACCTCTGTGTCTTCGGCACTTTGATATCCGAAAAATGCACCGGGTACAGGGTCTTCGACACAGTTGTGAGTTGGTTTTATGTATGGTAATGATGATGACAATATATTTATATGTATATAAATATATATATTTAGGTATATATATATATATGTTTGTGTGTGTGTGTGTGTTGTATGTATGTATGCATGCATGCTTGTATGTATGTATGTATGTACGTATGTATGTACTAATGTACGTATTAATGTACGTGTGTGTATATAAATATTCTACATGTGGAATGGTGTCAGCCGCCCTGAGGAACTTATAGAAAGAGGACCCCTCAGAAACAGTCCACTCTCAGGGGGCACCCAGGAACACGTTCGATTGTGCTTTCCACGAAAGTTGACCTGACAAAGGACGGATGGATTTTTCCTTACTTCGACTCGCATTGCAGCCTAGCATATAAGATAGTGGTGCGCCTGTTAAAATCGTTGAGAACGCTTCCAGAATACGTGTTTAGTTTAAAGTTGCCGAAAATTCTTGCAGTCTAGTGTTTTATCTTTGATGCGTGCGATAAAAAGCCCAAACTCCCAGTCATACGGTGTCCATCATTTTATTCCTGCAGAAGTCCAGGTGCTCTGAACCAACCAGAAGTCGGTGTGCCTCGAAGAGACAGAAACGCCCTCGACAATGAACAGACATCTACTGCGGAAGACGCTCACAGAAAGAAACGAGCAGATAGAATTCAAGGCCAGTTGAAATAAATCGATGCATGAGACTTGGGAGTTTGTTCTTTATTGTTTTATCAACCATCTGAACGTCCGTTACTAGCCAATGGTCAGCTCCTGCATCTTTCTGAAGTCCATGTTGTGGTTAAATGTGACGTAATTGGTTATCAGTACATGGTGAAACCTCGATTGTCAAATATTCTTTGTGTGAGGGGTTGGGATGGTGGCTGGGAAATAGAAAATCTTTTCGGTATGTGGGAAATATCTAGAATCTACAGTCCAAGTTATGGGCTAATATCTAGTCTCACCTCAAATTTGTTCGACAAAACAGGCCTTGTGATATCATGGCAGAAAATTGTATTAATAAAATCACCGGGACGATACAGTTTGGGTCTATTGCTTAAAAATAAATATCACATATCCGGGTATTATGTAAGGACTTACATGATGAGATTATATGAAGTGACGTTAATTTAAGCGAGCTTTGTGGACTTGACCACAAAAATTTTGTCTAAAAAATAGCAACATTAAGTATTAACAGGTGACGTTTTCCGACTGAGAAATGGCGTTATAGCTTATAACAATAAAAATGCAAAATTTATCACTGCGATGAGGGTGTTAATTAACACATTTCTTGCTGCGCAAAATAATAATAATTGTATTTCTTTTGTGTGGTGCTTAGTAATTTAGTTTTTCTTTTGTTGTGCTATGCAGCATTTACATTTTTATTTTAAACATAACCCTCTCACCCTCGCTCCCTCTCTCTATTTTCTCTTTCTCTCCGCCTTTCTCTCTCCGTCTTTCCCCCTCCTTTGAGAGTTAATATCGCCGAAAGCTACTCTCTCGCACGTTGTTATATAAACTCGACTTTAAACTGTCAAACTCTTCTGTCCGTTACTTTCTTGTGTCCGACTTCCTCTAGAACCAAGAGCTTTAAACACACGCTAGACGTCCGCTGGACAAAGCCGTCTGCTAGCTGTTGGATCACTCATCATATTTCACACTCATCATATTTCATACTCATCATATTTCACAACCTCTAGCTATACACGTTTCTACGGCCAGTAAAATATCTTATATTTACACAATCAACTTTCACCCCGTTTCATTCAATCTACTTCCTCCTTCGCCACACACACACACGCACACACATACACACACACACACACACACACACACATACACACACACGCACACACACACACACACACATACATACACACACACACGCATACATACACACACGCACACACATACACACACACACACACACACACATACATCCACACACATACACACCCACACACACACACACATACACGCACAAACACACATACACACATACACAAACACACACACAGGCACAAACACACACACACACACACACACAAATTCACTTTACGGTCATTAAACCGTACACCCTCATGTAAGTCTCCTCTGAAATCTCAACTATTTTAACACTCCAAAAAGTCTCCTTTCCACTGCTAACTTCCGACTCACCAAATCAAAGTTCACACATCATTACTCACTAATGAAACACCCTGATCCTTGTAAGCTGCCTCACCCCCGCTCACCCGTTACGATGTAAGGATCCCACCCCAATTCCCTAAAGTATTATCTACGACTCACTAATGGAGTGTATCCTCACTGTTGACTCACTAATGGAGTGTATCCTCACTGTTGACTCACTAATGGAGTGTATCCTCACTGTTGACTCACTAATGGAGTGTATCCTCACTGTTGATTTATTATTGACGTGTATCGTTTGAGACTTACCAGTGAAGTGTATCCTATATCACTCACTGCATGGGGTGAAGTGAAGTGTATCCTCCACGACTCACTAGTGAAGTATATACTCCATGACGCACTAGTGAAGTATATCCGCGATGTTGACTCTGTTGTGACTTGTATCCACCATGAAGCACAAGTGAAGTTTATCCTCCGTGACTCAGTTAGTGAGGTGTATCCTCAATTTATCACTAGTTAAGTGTATCCTCTATGACTCACTTAGTGAAGCGTATCTTCTGTGACTTAATGGTAAATCTATCCTCTATGACTCACTAATGAAGTGTATCCTCTATGACTCATTAATGAAGTTTATCCCCCCAGGGCCGGCGTTAGGCATAGTCAAACCAGGCAGCCTCCTAGAACCTCCGATTAGTCTCATCATAAGAATATTTCCTTATTTTTTTATTTTTCTATTACATTTAGAGCAACCAAATTCACTTCACCTGGGGCCTCAAATTCCCTTAGGCCGGCCCTGCATCCCTCGTTACTCATCGCCTAGCCACACAGGTATACCGTTTCCGTAGCTCACCTGTCCTTCCAAAAGGTAGTTTTTAAAAAAAAAACATTATACAATGTATATTTATACTCTAGTGCAAAAGTGAGATTTAAAAATAAAAGAAACGTAAGAAGGGAAATCCCAAAACACACTGTTTTTTTAAATAAAAAAAAAAAGACAAGGATTCTTAACTGGCAAAAATATAACAGATTAGAAAGATTCAAAGAAAAACTAACATACACAGCTATTTTATAAAAATTATTATTTAAAAAAAAAAACAAATAAAAATTATTAATTAACAGACGAAATTGTCTAGTATTTCAAAAAAAAAAAAGACATCTCAAGTGGTTATCTGCTTGATGGGCATCTAATTAGTGGGCATATTATTGGGGTAGTCTCATTTGGTAAAACAAAAAAAAAACAAAAAAAACTTGAGATTCTCAAATTTTTTATAACAATTATTATTTGAAAAAACTTACGACTAAAATTATCCCAAACTGATAACAGCTGGCGCCGTGACGTCACCGCCTCGGGTCAACTCATTCCTAGCCACTCCCGCCCTACTTACTTAACCCACCTTGATTTTTTTTTCTAGTTTCACTCGAAATAGACTGACTTGAATTGTTCAGACAATTAATTTCCGGCGTTAACTACGTTGGTTCTACATTATTTTTTAAGAGAAAGAAATCGTTTAAGAACAATTTTTGTATATAATAAATTATAATTTATTTCTAAAACTAGAGCTATAAGAGATGCAAGCTGTCGGATCGAAAGAAAGAAATTTATTCAAGAGTCGTCTATAAATGATGTCACGAAATTTCGGCCCCCTCCCTTATCACACTTCGTCACAAAAACTAAGACCCCCCTCCAATCTGACGTCACAAGACCTTGGGTCATCTCCCCTAAATTAGCATGCTCAAGGTTTCCTTTGGCAAGTGCTTGCATGAAGATCTTAGGTTGAAAAACTGAATCAAGAACATTCCGCCATCTACACAAAACAAAAAAAAAAAAAAAAAAAAAAAAAAAAAAGAAAACACCAACACAAAAACATGAGTTTTTCGCTTGCACGTCTATATGAAAATCCTATGGGAGTGTTGTTGTTTTTTTTAAGGAGAACATTTGCCTTCACGAATTTAAATTCGAATACAGCGAACATGTTGTCTTTT